>VAHH01000726.1:0-21693 GCA_013357305.1 Radopholus similis | reverse complement strand
AATACAGGGGCATATTGCAGACAGCCACAAATGCAGACAATATTGTGCGCAACAAATTCCAACAGAACAAACGCGGAATGGAATTGCTGAGTTTGCCAGAGGTCTATTCCAACTCCGTTTGGATGATTGCTTTTATTTCATCTTTCAGACCGAATTGAAAGCCGCCATTCCCGGCATCGGGAACAGCGGTGGCACTGCCACATCACCTACAGTCAATAAACTGCGCGAACTGATGAACCAGGTGCAGGAAATCAAAGTCGACAGAGAAAAGATTGAGAAGGAGTTGAAAAAGGTAAAAATTGCAACCAGAGCTGGACAGGGGATTTGCGATTCACAGATCCACTGTGACATGAGCAGCGACTTCACAAAGGCCCTATCGGAGAACGGCGTAATCAACGAGGAAAGGCTGAGCACGGAGAAGATTCAAGCGTTGTTCAAACCGCTGAAGGAGCAACTTGAAACGGGCATCACACGACAAGAGTCGGTGATGGCGGAAGTCCAAACCGCTAGTAAGCGATTCGCTGAAGAGCGCCACAGTGCGGGTGGTATGGAGCGAGAGAACATGCTCAAACAGTTGGCCACTGCTTACGACGCATTCTTTGAATTGCAAGGGAATCTGAACGAGGGAATGAAGGTAAAATCACTAGTAATAAGGAGTTGTTGACCATTGTTTATTTAAAAATCGTTCAGTTTTACAATGATCTGACCCCAATATTGATCAGATTGCAACAGAAAGTGTCGGGTAACTTGTTCCATTTTCCCAATAAGTGCACTGACAGTCTCATTTTTAGACTTCTGTTTTGCTCGACAAACTGAAAAGGAGGATCTTATGAAGCAGGTTCAGCAAGGAATTGTGTCTGGGGGACCAAACAGTAACGCGGCACCTGCGAAGGCCACTCCACCACCGCGACCCCCACCACCATCCCAGCCAGCATTCCCTCAGCAGCAACACACTGTCGTTCAACAGTACCAAGGTAATAGTATTCGTTCTGGACATTTATTTCGTTGGGATATTCTCAGCACCGCAAATGCAATCGGCCCCTTATATGCTTCAACAACCGCAAGGACAACCACCAATGGGCGGCGGGCAGCCGGCACAACCTCAGTATGCCCCGCCATACCAGCAGCAGCCGAACCCCTACATGCAATATGGTTGGATATATTTAGTTACCGAAATTCTCACTCCCAACCGAGCATTCCGGTTCAGCACCACCTTATTCCTCGTATCCGTACGGCGCTGCTCCGCCGCAGAATCCCCAACCGAACCAGTACACCCCTTACCCAATACAGTACCCGGGGACCTATCCTGGCGCATACCCTCAGCAGCAGTACGGAGGATTCCCTCCACCGCCGAACTACGCAAACCAGCAACAGCAACCAAATCCCGGAAGTCAGCCTAGCACCAATCCTTTTCAGTAATTTCGGACGCGATAACTCTTAACATTAAAGAAACATATACGTGTTTTGATTTGACTGTATTTTACATATAAATTCTCATATTCCATTTTTACAATTCTGATGATTGATTTGGAATGATAAAGACATGAAAAACCTTTTTTTGCAAAACAAAGGAAATGTTTGGCCTTTGATGTCGTTTTAAAGTTTTAACCGGTTACGATGATTTGAACCTATTTTAACAGATGTTACCAATTTTGAGGGCATCCTTTTCTCTTGTGCGGCGGTCTTTTCATTCGGGCAACTCTCCCATAGCATTTGAATGGGCCGGTTTGAGACGTTGTTCTTCAACCACGACGGAAACTCAAAATTATAAGAGTAGTCTGATGAACGATCAAAAGGAGACTTCCAGTGCAGTTGAAGGACAAAAACGGGACAAGTTGTACAAACAAATTGATTTGGAGCTGCGGGGTCACGACCCAGCAGTGCTGCGCTCTTACATCATATTTCTTTTGGTAATAATTGGAAATTGAATCTCATAATTTCGAAACAACATCCCTTTATTAGAATGTGTGCAATCACTTGGAAATTGAAAGATCAAAGCCGAGCCAACCGACCAGAAAAGGTTACCATGCATGGCGTTTGTGGGCCAATAGGGCCAAGTTCGCAAAGAAGAAGTACAAATTGCACTACGAGATAAGGACCCACATACGCCAAATGAGTGTCTACCACCTGACCGGCAGCACGGCGAGCACATTCCTGGAGTACATTCAGAGGAACATCCCCGAGGGCGTCGGAATGGTACTTCCGACAAAATAATATGAAAGAAGCCCACACACCTGCACATCCTTTTTCAGAAGATTTCGCACACTGAGGTTCGAGCTCTGCCAGATGCAGTATTTGAAGAAGAGGACACAGAACAGAACCCGCCCAACGCAACTTCATGAATAAATCCAAGTCTCGAGTTGTTTAGAATAAATATGTCAAAAAATTTTATCATTTGTCTCTCGTTCGCACAACAGTAACAAAGTTTCAAAAGGCATCCAAGGATCCCTCTGTCAAGTCATTTCGAATCCCACGGTTAGTTTACGAAACGAAACCCATCCACTTCCGCATCGCAGACCGCTATTTTCCACGAAGGTGCGGCGGAACATAAGCTCTGAAACGAAGAATAGTAAAAATTAAAAATCGGGGGCTCCCACTTTTTGGTGGTTTCTTTGGGGATAGGCTGAGTTTGTGCTTCACAAGGAGGCGGTTGTGTTGGCCGTTGTATTTCTTGCTCGTTTTTCGATGGGGTCGGCCTAAAAAATGTTTCATCAAACTCTTAGATTAAACGCCTACTTGTTCCGCCAATTGCCATCATCTTCCGCAGGTCTAAATATCTTTTTTGGGGTTGGGGGAAATTTTAAAAAGTTCGCCTGAAGTTTCGTTCAATTGGACGCTCCAGAGTCGGAAGCACCTTCCTCCTGTACAGAATTCCATAATTTCAGTAAATGTTTAGCACTCACTCAGTTTCCTCTTCTGTTTTTGGTTTTGCTGAAGCTCTCCAGTCATTGTCTTCATTCGTCACTCTGTAAAAATAGATATTTATCGTGTAATGTGAGTACGCTAATAATCACTTGTCGGTAGTATACGTGTTCCGCTCCAAACGTTCTGGCGACTTTACAGTTCTGCAAATGAGTACCAGGGTTATGTTGCTGTATTAAATTTAGAGAGACAAGAGAATGAAATTACCTTTCAATCTGGGGCACTGCCTTGCTGGGAGTCTTCTGCATGCTTCTCCAATCTCCGGTGGACTCCTCCTCCGTTGGCCTTTAACCAGTTTCAGTCTAGGTACTCGGTTTTAAATAAAGAAATAACCCCGCAGGCTCATTTGGTTGTCTGCGATTTATTTCCCTGTCCGCATGCATTCGCCCCTCTCCTTCTGCAGGGCGTCTCGGTCTGTAGACATTTTCCCTAAAAACAAATCAAATTTATTGGCAGTTTTTAGAGAATGTGCTGTTTGTCGACATACTTTTTGGCCTTTTCTTCTTCCTGTCTTTTACGCTCCTCCAAATCAGTTTTCCGTTTTTCCTCCTCCTGCGCTTTCAATTTGATCTCGATCTCAGGGGCCATCTCTATTGATGGGAACATCTCCTCACTCGTCAGGTCAAGTGGAGCCTTCTGAGCCCGTGGTACGAATTTTCGCTCCTTTTGTGCGGTGTTGCCAACTTCTGCCCCCTCTTTCTGAATTGAAATTAGTGTAAAATGAATCAATTCTCTTCTCCAACATCCGCAATATTCCATGTCCTGGTGGGCTCCGCACTGCTCCGTTTCTTTTCATCTTCTAACTCCCCATCGATATCCGCCAGTTCCTTGACTGCAATGGGAATGCTTGGTTTCTCATCGAAATCAAGCCATTCGGAATCTTCTGTGTCGTTGTTCCCCCGATTCTTGGAATTGTTTTCATCCAGAGTTTTGTTCTCGACATCCTCCGTTTCATCTTTTTGTTCCTAATAAGGTAATAAAAGTAATACGTCATAAAAAATCCTTAGCCTTACCTGTACTCGTTTTTCCAGTTGTTCACCAATCTCCTGTAAATTAATCACTCCCTTCTTTTTTGTCTTGCTAGTTTTTTTAGCAAAAAATGCTGCAAGTTCATCCGACATGGGTATTTGTTATTGAGTAAAACGCTAAAAAAGTGAGGAAGTGAAAATTGATTAAGTAGAGTTCTAGAGTTTACAATAATAAAAGAATAAAACTACATAAAACGCATAGTTACTTAGTTACTACTTACTACCTTACTACTAGCAGTTGTGCATTGTGCTGGGATTTGAGATTTCAAAATGGTCAGACGTCAGATTAAGAAAACTTATGAGTTATGAGTTATGAATATGATTTTGGGCGAAAAATTTTGATCCACTAAACCTTTACCGCCACCT
The DNA here is from genome assembly GCA_013357305.1 of Radopholus similis. Classification (NCBI taxonomy): domain Eukaryota; kingdom Metazoa; phylum Nematoda; class Chromadorea; order Rhabditida; family Pratylenchidae; genus Radopholus; species Radopholus similis. The sequence continues at coordinate 17,377 of VAHH01000726.1, read as the reverse complement.
TGATTGGAATTCGCTTTCAGTCTCAAATGGTTCATGCAATCTCGACTAACTGATAATGCTACGGTTACACGGGCGGACAGTCCGCAGCTCACTTTCTGCTAATTCTTGTAAACACCCAAAAGCGGACAGTTTCAACATCACATCAGATTCCACTGTGTTGTCCATCTGAACGATGCGACAACCATGTTCTGTTTCTGTTTTCATCATCCAAATCTGGAAATCCAGGCAAAAAGTTGACGGAATTGGGCAATTTTGGGCCCGCTCGGATTGTGGCAGAAGGGAGTGGTCAGCCAGGTTGTTGGTGAGCACTTGGCACTGGGCGCAGCTTGTCCGGAGAAGCCTGGATGCAGGTGACCATGCGCAACTCGATGTCGGCGAAGTAATTCTCCGGATTTCGCTTCAGCACGAAGTTCCCCTTTGATTCACGGGAACTCGGCCTCAGGCGGCCAGATCTTGGTTGCATACCGGGGCTGGAGCCGGCCAGCTGTGAGGAGACTTTGTTCTATCTAAAAATATTTTATTTGGTATTTTTTTGGTCGATTCTGGACATTGTTCTGGTTGATGGAGCGGTGCTAAGGTGTTTCATGAGTCATGAGCGGGGCGTAGGCTAAAGTACATGCCTATCACCTTATGATCATGATCATGTTCATTTAGATTTTTTTACATTGATCCAATAATCCTTTTGCGATAAAATTCAATGCACCGCTGATGACGTGATGACAAATCCAGGTTCTTAGAATTAAATTCTCATACCTCGAAAGCCCTTATAATTATAAAAACCTTACTCCTTTCCTTTATATTTATTTATAAACTCCCCCCCCCCCAATCGATGCGACCAACAGCAACTTCATTAAAAAAGCCGCCATTAAGTGCGCGAGAGAAATGGATTGCTTGCGAAGAAGCGAGAGGATAATGCCATGGGGCTTCTTTCTTTTCCTCAGTGTCCCTACATTTATCTTCTCGTCGTTTCTGTTTCCTGCTCATTTCCATTTCATAACGCAATGAAGCGGACGTTGGGATGGGGACACCTATAGCAGATGAGAGAAACCGACAAAATTGCTCAACGCTCCACTAAACAATTGCCCCCGCCAAACTGCCGTTTAGTTAATTGACCTGCATTGCACAAAATGCTCTTGTCTCCCGAACAATTTGCCCGGCTTATCGAGTATGCATCATGTAAGTTGTTTTGGATATATTGATCAATTGATTTACCTATTATTATCTTTCATCAGATTCAAGTCATAAGCTGCTTGATATGCTCGCCGAGTTTTCTCATCCGGAAGGTGGGTTCTTTCCAGTGAGACATCCTTTCACTATATAGCTAAGAAAAAAGTCTAATCAACTTACTCTATAGGAATGTTCTATCGTTACTTGTCGCCCGATCTGCAAACAATCGATTTCGAAGTTTCTAGGATCTAAGTATGAATAGATCTCACTTAATTATCCCTTCAGGGCTTCACCTCGTTCATCAATTGCTATTTTGGAGCCGAACTACCTGAAGACCTCATTCAGCAGTTATTTCTCTCGTTTTGCAACTCCACTACAAGTAAATAATCCTCTGTCTCTCGACTAATTCAGTTTCAGATTCTCAAACCGAGCGACGGCCTTCAATAATTGAGGGCGCACTGAAGAGCGTGAAAAGTGCATTTCAGGGCGGGCGGAAAGAGTCATCAATCCTTGGAGTGTTCCGCAAGGAGTCCAATTTTCTCGGCATAGGCTCAAATCGCAAGGAGTCAGCCATGCAGAAAAGCGCGTCTAGAAAAGAGTCAACATTGCTGAACCCAAATCGTAAGGAATCCTCAGCTGTCCAACCTCACCAGAGTTCGTCCAATGGCGGTGACATGAGTCGTCACGGCGGACAGCCCGTACGCACATTGGCCAACACTTTTCATTTTATAATTTCTGCCTTTTCCAGCAGAACCTTTTATCGATCGATGATTTGAGCGAGAGACGAATCCCGCTGAAGCCTCTTGTCTGCTACCTTAGCCTTCTGGAAGGTGCACCACCTGAAGATAAACTGGAATGTGAGTGAGAATCGTTGGGCAATAATCTCTAGTTAAAAAGTTGTTTTCCACGTGTATGACTCTGATGCCAATGGCTATTTGGATTCCAAAGAGATTGAGAGCATCATAGAACAGGTTTGACCAAGGGTGCGATTCTTCCTCACTGTGTACAGATGATGAACGTTGCCAAATACCAACAGTGGGACACCATCGAGTTGGAGCCGGTTGGTGAATTATCCGAAAATCGTAATGGAATGAGTGCTGACATTTCTCTTGATTGACAGATTCTGCGTCAAATGATGAATGAGATCGATTACGACAATGATGGGATAGTTTCACTTGACGAATGGAAGAGAGGAGGTTCACAGCTTAGATTTGGTCCCAGCCTTTAGGGGCTAATTCTGCCCAATTGAGGATTGACCACCATTCCGCTACTCGTACTGCTTGGCTTCGACACCGACATGAAGGAAGACGGGTACCACATCTGGCGTCTCCGGCACTTTAGCAAGCGTAAGTCAGAATTCATCCATCGCTTGTTGGTCTGACTTCTGAGCATAGCAACCTACTGCAACGTGTGTCTGAACATGTTGGTCGGCTGGGGCGGAAAGCAGGGCCTTGCCTGCTCTCTCTGCAAATACACCGTGCACGAGCGTTGCGTCCGTTCGGCCATCAACAACTGCATCCACACGTACAACTCCAACCCGTCGAAGCGCATTGACGGTCCTCTTGTCCAGGACCATCATTGGATGGACTTCAACTGGTTTCTCCGATTTGTTGCAAAGCAAACAATCAATTCCCACTTTTCAAGTGCGGGCAAATGCACAAAATGCAAAGCAAACGTCAGCATCTTCCAGGGCAAGCATTGCCGTTGGTGCAAAAACTTGGTTGGTTTGGGATGAATTTGTAATTCAAATCTGCGTTCCGCTCAGCTCCACTCCAAGTGCATTACACAATGGCCCAGCGCATGTGATTTCGGCCAGATGGCCAACCACATCGTAACCATCATCCTTATGGCTTCTGTCTAATCCCATTGTTTGACAGCTCCCTCCTGTGCACATTATTCCCACCTACCTTGATCGGTCATCTGTCGTGTCCGTCTCAACCCATCCCCAGTGTTGCGGAACAAACAGCAACAATAGCGGAGGAGCGGGAGGCACAAGCATGTTGCAGGTCTCTTTTTGGGAACATGAATGCATGTGTTCAACAAACTGCCTCAGCTGAAGGCGATCCCGTTACCGCCAAACAGCAGATGTCGTTCTCTTCTGGTACTGATCAACCCAAAGGCAAAGACTTTTTTCGACATTACAAACTTCGTCCTCGTGTTTGTAGAGCGGCGGGCGACAGGGAGAACGCATATTTCGAAAGTGAGTACTCGCCGATTGAATAAAAAAACTGGTTGCGGAGTTTCAGGTTTCAGTACTTGCTGAATCCGAGACAAGTTGGCGGAAAAAAGTTAACGCGGATTCTGGATAATATTTTAAGGTTTACAATCTGTGCAAGGACGGACCGGAACCGGGGCAAGAGGATAAATATAGAATGTAGTCCTAAAGTTTTAAGTGTTTAGGCTCAACCTGTTCAGGTAAGTTCGGACAGAACAGCCGTCTACGGCTATATATTTTCACAAAGGACACTGAAAAACTACAACATTCTCGTTTGTGGGGGCGACGGTACCGTAGGATGGGTACTCGAGTCGATGGGTAGGAGGGTGTTTCGCTCCGCCTTTTTCAACCTCTCGTTGCATAGACAAAATCGACTACGGCGACAATCGGCCTCCAGTGGCTGTGCTTCCGCTGGGAACCGGGAACGACCTGGCCAGGTGTCTGAAATGGGGCGGTGGCTACGAAAATGAGCCGCTACAGAAGATATTGCAGAGCATCGAAAGGGCAAATCAGGTGAAGAAGGGAAAACGGTTGGTGGAAGCAAGGCTAAATTCCTCACGAACAACAGGTGCTGATGGACAGGTGGCAGATCACCATCGAGCCAACAAGGCGATTGGACAAGGGAGGTGGGCGAACTGATGAGGAGTCCCACCAAAATCGAAACTGCTCCAATTTGACTGTCAGATCCGCAGCCATACCAGATCATCAACAACTACTTCAGCATAGGCGTCGACGCTTCGATTGCACATCGCTTTCACGTTATGCGCGAAAAATACCCTGAGAAGTTCAACAGTCGAATGCGCAACAAATTATGGTTTGTCAGAAATCGCTGGGTGAGAAACAAACTTCATTTTTCGTCCAGGTACTTGGAGTTGGGCACTACCGAAACTTTATCGAGTTCGTGCAAGAATCTGCACGAACAAATCGATATTCTGGTACGGCTGAGAAACATTGAATCGATTAATTATTATTATTGTCTCAATCATTCGCAGTGCGATGGAGAAACAATCGATTTGGGGAACGGGCCCAATTTGGAGGGAATTGCTTTGTTGAACATAGCGAGCATGTACGTCAAAGTGGGGGTGGTGGGACGAACGACTGTTGTGCGAATCCGTTTAGTTATGGCGGAAGCAACCTATGGGGGAACAGCCGCAAGTCCTCCACCTCCTGGCACATACCCTATCTCTTCCCCCAAATCGCCAACAGCCAGCTTCAGCACAGAGTTCAAGACATTGGCGATCGTCTGATTGAGGTTGTCGGATTGGAGTCGGCCATTCAAATGGGACAAATAAAGGTGATTGGAAAAATGAGAATTTAAAATGCATTTTTCAAGGCGGGAGTGAGGCAGGCGAGGCGTCTTGCACAATGTTCGACTGTAGTAATCCAGTAAGGCTCAAAAATACAATAATTTGCGTTAAAACTGAAATCATTATAGGACGCACAAAACCTTGCCCATGCAAATTGACGGGGAACCTTGGACCCAATCTCCAGCAATCATACAGGCAAGCAACACTTTGGCCAGGCCACAAGACCTTGTTTAACCGAATTTGCAAACAGGTTATCCATAAAAACCAGGTCCCCATGCTCATCGGTCGGTTAACTTTGAATGAAGAAAATGTGAATCTGCCCATTTTAGGCAATCGAAAAAGAAGCACTTGGAGTCTGATGAGAAGGCAACAGACAGATGACGTTTAGATTCTAAATTAGAGAATATGTTTGTAAACACTTGTAAACCAGTGAAGATATGAAATAAATGACAATTTATCTAATGATGTTTTATTAACTTCGCCTTTGATAAAACAGCGAATTTAAGATAATTGAACAATAAGCTACTGTTACCCGTCTCCTACCCTCTATTCTTGTGATTTCGATGAAGCTGCTGCCTCGTCCTAAATTTCCACAACATTTGGATAGTGAGATTGTGCCTTTGCCTTGAATTTGGCGAGCCGTTTGTGAAATGTTTCCATCGAAAGCGATTGTTTTCTCATGTCCTTAAAATGTAATGTAAGCAAACACGCGCAGATTATTCACCTACATTCATGATATCCTGTAACTTTGGGTTTCGTGCTGGATCAAAGTTCCCGCCTTCCACTGCCTTCTTCATCTTCCTCACCATCTCATTCAAGGCTTTGTTCTTTTCTAGGTCCACCTTTGCCTTTGTTTTGGCCACATTCTGCCAATGCGAGTGTCCTTTATGTTGTACAGCGCTCATGCAAATATTCCTCCTGATGGGCGTTTTTAACTCGTGCATCCTCGTAAACATGCAAAGGCAATACTTGTTCATGTTTCTGTTGTCTAGTCCCGAGTGGAATGCTGAAAAAAACGAAATCATAAAAACGTCAAGTATAAAAATGTAAATTTTCAAGCAAGTTTGCGTTTTCCATTCTCAAATCAAATCTGCATATCACAAAGGACAAAGCGTAAGCCAAAACCAAACTAACAAGTAACAAACCCAAACCCATGCCAAATGACCACGGTGGCTCAATTCGCCAAAATAGCGCCGCTTTAAATATAAATGGAAACCCAATTTTCAGCCTCCGCTTTTATACTTTTTCCTAGCTTTTTTCCACATTCCAATACCAATTCTCGTAGCAGCCTCAGTGTGCGCTGCGTTTCCCTTGCTGCACTGATTTTGCTCTTATTTGTTCATCTGGATTTATTGCTGTTCCTCAGTCCGGTTAGCTGGCTTTGACTGAGCGCCCGTGTTCCATTTGTGCGACTCAGTGTTTGTTCGCGATGACTCACAAATCACAATCAATAAATACTCAGTCATATCGAATGAAGCAGAACTGCTCATAACAAACAACACTGCGACTGGGCCGACCATATACATAATTCTTATCGTTACAGAGACTTACCCATGGATTTAATTTATTCGCCCACATCCAGCTTTCAACCACAGCACCAGCCACATCCCCAACAACCAGCTACGCCATTTAAACCAGTGCCTAAACCGCGGAGATCGCTAATGAACAATGGCAACAACCATCTCTCAGCACAGATTAGGGGACCAATTGCGATAAATGGTGCATCATTCAATGGGGGCGAACTATCGGCACCAATTCCACCACCACCTTCCCATCCTCCGCCATTGCCACCAAGGCCATCGATGCATAGACGACTGTCAGCAATTCCTTCCCCCTCATCGGCTTCAGAGGCATCATTGATGAAGTTTGATGACCCTCCAGCGAGCAACAATATGAACAACATCAGCACGGGTAGAATCTATCCAGTCTTGGAAGATTTGTATGGCGCTCAAAACATTGCTTCCCAACCAAAAACAAATTGGCCGACTGAGACAATTTTCAACGAGTACGATGACCCAAACGTATTTGAGTATCCATCTTCCTCATCTCCGTTTGCAAATACCCCCGTCTCTCGCTGCGATTCATTTGTGAGCGAGCCATTCGGCGAAATCAAATCGGAAGGAGAGTCGATCTGTTACTCTGGCTGGGTGCATCTGCAAGGCGTGATGAAGCAGCGCAAAAGGGGCTGGGCCGTTGTTAGGGCCAACAGGTTCTTCGTCAGCAACAGCGATGAGGTTGGTTCTTGGCGATACTTAACTATTTCCCCGATTTAAGAGCGCTTCACCCTTCCTTGGCCCCTTCGACATGGACAAATGTGTCTATTCGGGAAGGACAATCACAAACAGCCAGGCCGGTGAAATTACGCTCGTTTTTCGGGGAAGTCTACAAAAGAAGCAGCGACAAAAGTTTCTCTCCAGCGATAATTCAAGTGTCAACACAATTCGCTTCACTCCCGAAGAAAACGCCGAGCATTGGCTAGCGCTGTTTGCCCAAGTGAGTTTCTGCAAAATTCACGGAGAGATGTTTCTTTTCTGACAAGTGTCTGGCGCCAGATCTCCTTCAAGAAAGTACACTTTCTCTCGTAGAATGCTGCGGAAAGTTGTGGATGAGACAGGGCATAAGCGGTGTCTGGAACGCGGGATGGGCAGTGTAGGTTTGGCGAAACAGCGAACAGCTTCATCTCTGCTCTTTAGCATTCATGGACGCGTTTTACATTATTGGGCGGAGGGAACGAGTGTACCGGAGAAAATCGATATTAGGCATAAAACATGACCAGAAATCGTTGTCTGAAAGCGCTTTTCAGAAAAATATTCTTGGTCAAGCAGAAGGACGTTCCCGCCTCCGATTGGTGCAATCGGATCGAGCAGTCTTCTCTGGGCCCCTTCCTAATTGCCATGGAGGGAAGGTTAACAGTGGAATCTGGTCTTCGTCTTCACCCTTTTTGCTTTCAGTTCACTCTACCTCCAGTCCCAGTTTGACCAGTGCACATCGCTCTGGCTAGAAGTTGTCAATGCGGAGTTAGCTAAAGAGGTCAGAGAAACATTGAGCACTCCTTCCATTTGCATACCTTTACCTTCTTCCAGACGGACCAATTGGAGGAGTTCAGGCAAACAACGGACGACATTCCCGTCATTGGTTGGTCCAGCAGCGAAGTCAAATCATTTTTGTTGTTTTCAAGTGGACAAATGCATCGGCCTAATCTCCACGTACGGCATGTTCCAGACGGGCATTTATCGCAAGAACGGTTCCGCAGCAGAGGCAAAGCGGATTATGCAGGCGTTCCGCGAAGGTTTCGCAACCTACTTGTACTGACCCGCCGTTTCCCACCAAACACTTCCAGATCCCTATACGGTCCACCTCAGATCGCCGATCTCGGACGAGACTGTGAATGCGGTAGCAGATGTGTTGCGGACATTCTTCCGCCAGCTGAGGGAACCGCTGGTCCCCACTCGGATGCACAGCCAGCTCTACGAAATTTGTATGTTGGCTTTGAACCGTCCGTAGAAGGCATTTGAGTCTGGTCTGTTCTAATTCTCGTCCAGCTGGCTACATTCCCGAGGCAAAGGCGCCTGCCTATCGCGCCCTCATTTCCTCGCTGCCCAAAGTGCACTACAAGACATTGCGCAAACTTCTCGGCCATCTGCAGGAAATAGTTTCCCATGAAAATGTGTAAGCGGCAGACGCAAAAGAGTCTTCAGCCAATCCAATATATAATCGCCATTGCAGGAATCTGGCCTCTCTGGACAATATCTCCAAGGTGTTCGGCCCAACCCTGTTCAACGTGTCGCACTCCCAGGGCGAAGTCTCCATCGAATTCTACAACATGGCCACCCGACAGACGCTGGTCATGCACGACCTGATATTTCTGTACTGCGAGATATTCGACGTCAGTGCGGAAGAGCTGATGGCCAAGTGCAAGTTGGACGTGGTTCGGGACCAGCGGAAGGCCAAGGTCGGGGCTGGGCGCACAAAAGAGGCATTCGGAAATTGTGCACAGAACCCGGCGAATGGACTGCTGGTGCCCATCCACCTGTTCCAGAGGGACAACAAGTGCTTCAACGTCCAGTCGGAGTGGACGGCCGCCCAGGTGGTCTCGTTCAAGATCGAGAAGCTGCCCTTTGTGTCGCACTGCGAGAGCTACGCCCTGTTCGAGGTGATCCGCGACGGCCAGCTGGAGCGCCGAGTGGGCGCTGGCGAAGCGCTGCGCTCGATTGTGCTGACCCGGTGGCTGGACTGGGAGGAGCACCAGGGCTATCTGCTGCTCAAGAAGGACACGTTCCCGTTCAAACCTCAGGTGAAGGCAACAACCGAAACCACGGAATGCACGTTTTTGCCCAGACCGGGCGTGCATTTGCGGAGGACCTGAAGCTGGCAGAGCCCGGCTCGAGCACCTTCAAGACGGCCTCCTTGCGCATAGAGCAGGGCACCCACATCTGCCAGTACTCGAAGAGCATGAAGCGCCAGAACGAGTGGAAGGTGGACGAGCTGCTCTGGTTCTGGGGCGCAGAAACCGAGCGCAAATGTCCGCACCCGTTCGCGCTCACCTTTTTCGTCGAGGGCGAGAGGAAGGCGGCAAAGTGCAAAGGGAGGTGGCCCGGCTACTGCGCCGCCTTCAGAGGTGAATGAACGCAAAGTGAACGCGGAGGACTGGAATCCGTCGGTTTCAGACGAGACCCAGCGCCTCCAGTGGCTGAACCAAGTGCTGGTCAGCACTCAGGTACAACTACCCATTCGCCCAGTCTCAAACACCCCCATTCCAGGAGTACCTCCCGTCGCCGATTATCCAGATTTGAACAGGGGCCCAATTCTCGGACATTCCACATTCACTTTATGCTCAGCCAACACAGCATTTATTTACTTATGCCTTCGCACCATTTCGTAATTTTGAGCCCAAACATTGAGATCGGATTAGCAGTGTATTGTTTATTGTACATATAAAAGCGCCTCACAGAACACACTTTGAAGAAGCATCGGCATTTTTGGCCTCCCCTGGGGTTTCGATCGATCGGTTGGATTGCTGAGTTCTCTCGTCTCGCCGTTGCTGTTTTGTGCGCCATCTTGCCCGGGTCATTCAAGTCACATCATCGTCCAGCACCAGTCAGCCCAGCCATCACACAACAGAGTCAGTCAGTCCCTTCTCGTTTGCTCTTGCGCTCCCACTCATTTCTTTTGTCGGTCACTCTGTGCGGTGACAGCGAGTGCCAGCAGAGGATAGGAGGGAGGGAGGCGGGTCGAGAGAAGGGGGGGGGGGAAAGGAAGCAACGAACGCCGCCCCTTTGCACATTTGGCAAGGGAAAGGGCGAAAGCACGAAAGCAGATCTCTGATGAGCTCTGCTCCGCCGCCCAGAGTGGGCATTTGGTCATTTCCCATTTCCCGTTCGGCCCAATTTGCCCCACTCCAGCAGCAGTTCCCATTCCCACCACAGCCCCATTCACTCTTTTTTGATTTTGGCCCAACCGACTTTTAGTATGTATTAGTTTATTTGCACCATTCATCATCTCTGGACAATTTTTGTCCCGAGTAGTAGTCGCGGAGAGATCTCCGTTCGTTGTGCTGACTTATCCCCAAAAGAAGAGGGAGGCAATGGGCCATTGCTGGGGGAACAAATCCTCCCAAATTCCAATGTGCGGTGCATTCTCATCGTCGGCACACGTTGTTGTTGACTGCGTTCGCAATGCACACCCACCGCCATTCTTCATGGCCAGACCGCCGCCGAACCCTTCGTTTTCGGAAGGCACAAACAATTCGAACAAACAAACAAGCGCCTTCGCCCTGTCCCACCGCCCAAATTGCTCCTCGCTTTTCGGCGGTGTGTGTCTGTTTCGCCATGCCCCCAATCCGCACTTCGAAAAAACATTTCCCGCCCTCCCTCCGCCGCTGCACCGCCCCGTGTCTGGTGGCCCTCGCTTCCCGCCAGCCGGCCGCCCGCCGCCCCGTGCTGGCCCGTGCTGGGTTCCCCCGTGTGGGGCTCTGTCGCTCCCGCCCCTTTCCCGCTCCCACAGCTGCCCTTGTGGGCGCCCGCCAAACCACTCGCCAGGCCTCCCTCCACAACAGATGGGCGGCAGACGGGGGGAGGGGTTGCGCTCGCAGACCAAAAACACAAACGAAGCAAACATTCTTTGAACTCGCCTGCTGCTGCCTGCCCCCGCCAGCACGACCCTTCCGTGCCACTTCTCCCCCGCCACGGTCAGTAGGCGGGAGGCGGCGACAGATCGGACGAGGAGAGGAAAGGGAGGGTGGGGAGGGGGCCCTCCACTCGGTGCTTGTCCTTCTTAAACGCGCCAAAAGGCTGCGAGCAGCACAAACAGGCGGCACACACTCACTTTGTTTGTTGCGCTCCAAATTGGATTAATCCGCGCGCGCAAGTTGCTGCTTCTGGGTCACCCACCCATTTCCTCACCCCCAGATCCGACCGCTAAGCGGATCTGATCGGTGATCACATTTGTTCGATCCATGTGCATACACGTTCGTCATTTGCTTGATTTAGAAAGAAACAATTGTTTTTTGACAACCATGAGCAGCGACTGCCGATTCCAGCCGTCCACGGGCGGACTGTTCACGCACGACCGGCTGGCCGAGATCTGGGCCGACAACGTGGTCCCGAAAAAGGCGGCAGAGCACCCGTTCGCGCACTTCTTCGAGCCGGCCCAGTTCTCCTCCCCCAACAAGAGGGTGCCTGCCCAGAGCAGACTCTACTCGTGCTGGGCCCACCCGGAGGAGGACAACAACAACGCAGTCCCGGTCCAAGGAAACAGCCACACCGACCGGGAGCCGGGACAGCCGCAGAGACACTTCTCCGCGTGGGACAACGTGTGGGACTGGGTGCAGCAGAGCAGCACCGCCACCTCCGACGCAAACGGCCAAAAGGTGAGCGCCATCTGGGGACTTCTTCACCCGTCAATTGCCTCAATCGGTTGTTTGTTTCCGCTTCCGAGTCCATCCAGCGCCATCTCCATCGCTTCTTCCCCCGTTCAGCGCCCACTCACGTGCTGTTGTTTGTCAAGGAAACTATGTTTTCGATTCCCATCAATTTTCGGTCCCGTTCTTTTGGGGGTTTTGGCCTTGTTTCTTCCGCAACCAATAAATAACTCCTGTCCATTCCGCCCTTTAAACTCCCTTCCAAACCACGCGTCCCATCGCTCATCCCGTCCAATCAACCCCAAAACAACTTCCCCAAATTCAAAATGGTGGTGCCACCTTGCACTGCTGCGCCCGTTTGTGTCCTTGGCGCGCAAGACTGCCTCGGTCCTTTCCACTTTTGTCCTTTGCGTAATCGTCTAGACAAAAAGCGAGTGGACAGAAGACCTAAAGAAATGAGGGGAAGAGAATAATATTCTTTTTTGAACAATCACATCTGCACCCGAATCAAACAAAAAAGCGCCAAAATGTGTGTTTTGTTGGGCAAAAATAGACAGCAGAGAGCGGCTGGGACAGGCTGGCACGGGAAAAGGGAAGGGGAAGGGAGGGAGGGAAGGGGCGAATGGACCTTTGCACTCGGCTGAGAGAAAGTGCAGACAGCAGACGGGACAAACAAAGTGCGCCTTCCCATCGAAACAGAGGCAAATGGCGCAAACAAACAAATGACGGCATTTTCAGGGCGGCCTGGAGCAGCGCCACCAGCTGGGCGGCGACAGCGTCAACGCCAGTCCGGAGCCGCTGTCGTCGTGGGAGGACAGCGGCACGCGCTCCAGCGCCGACTCGTTCACCTCGTCGCCCGGGGCGGCGCAGTGGCCGCTGCCCAGTGGGCCGGTGCCGGCGCTCGAGAGTCTCGTGGACGGACTGGCCAAGTGGGACCTCGGCGCCGGGGACAGCTCCGCCTCTGCTGCGCCGTTCACCCCGCCGCGCAGACCGAAGGGACTCTGGTCGGACAAGGACCTGGAGGAGGAGGCGGGCGGACTGGTCAAGGAGTTCTCGGGGCACTGGCCGAACTCCGGGGCGGGACAAAAGGTGGGCGAAACAGTACTTGTTCATTGGGTGTCCAATGTTGTGCTTGTTGTGCAGGTGTTGCGCCCGCAGCCGACCCGAATGCGCCCGATTCTGGGCCAACAGCACGGGGGCCAGCAGCCGCGCAACCTGATGGGCGCCAGCACAGGAGCGGCGGTGATGCCGCTGTGCTGCCAGCCGCAGCAGCAGCCCCGCTCGTTGTTCTCGCCCATTTCGCCGCCGTTGCAGCGACGCGTCACCGCCAACGGGGGAAAGTCGGCCTCGTTCGAACAGCCGCAGCAGTTGGCCTCAATTGTGGACCTGCACCAGCACCAGCAGCTGGGCCGCTCCAACAGCAACAGTTGCGACGAGTCGGAGCTGCGCCTCTACCACAAGCACCTGGAGCTGCAGCAGCACATCTACGAACACGTGTACGCACAGATGCTGAACGCTGCACAGCAGCAGCAAGTGGCCAACTACAGCCAACAGCAGCAGCAGCAGCAACAGCAGGTACTGCTCCAACCCTATGGATGGTCGCCGATTGTGACCGTGTTTGTCCCTCCAGCAGATAGCCGCCACCACAATGGCGTCCCCACTGCTGTTGCGTCGAAGCACCGCCGCACTGGAGCTGCACCAGTGGCTGGAGGAGTGCACGGAGCAGTACCGCCAACTGGAGAAGGAGCGCAAGAAGACGGAGGCGGAGCTGGCCCGCCACCATCTGGGCAAGCGCATCTCGTCCGCCAACTCGCTGCCCATCCCCCGTCTGCCGCCGGCGCCGTCGCGCGTCGACCGTCTCGTGGTGGACTTCTTCCGCGAGCACGCCCGAGTGGTCACCCTGCTCGCCAAGATGGAGCAGCTGCGCGACAGCCCCATGCCGGAGGAGGTGCACCAGGTGCACCGCCAGTTCCTGGACGCCATTCGACTGCTGCAGCAGAACCGCCTGAACGAGCGGACCGCCATTTTGCAGCAGTTGCGCGGCGAAGTGGGCAGATACAACGAGGAAATAGGTGAGCGGGAAATGCAGACGGCGGAGAGAGGAACCGCCCTCCCTTGCAGAGACGGCCAATCTGACCAGCGCTCTGGTGGCCGTGAACAGGGCGGTGCTGCGCAGCCGCAGCGTCAACTGGTGCTCGCTGATCTGGACCATCGGACCCGAAAACGCGGCCCAACAGGCGGAGCTGGGGCGCATCGAAGCGGCCAACTTCGAGCTGGCGCCGCCCGAGATCAAACTGCGCCCGATCTGAGCAGTCACAACACCCCGCCCCCTTAATAAAATCCCACGTTGTCCTAATAGCTGCACACAACACATCCATCCCACAGTCACTCGAAACCATTGTTTGGGGCCTTAGCCGAGAAACTGCATCATTTTTGAAGCAACACCAACCCCAATGTCAAATGCTGCTGTCCACCACGCATCGACATTTCCCAAACCACCAACCAATAACACCGAGACACTTGAGACCATTCCTAGTACTGCCTGAGTAGCTTTCCTCCTCGCCAATATTACTGCTGTTTGTATCGATATTCCCCGTCCCCGTTTATCTCGCAATCCAATCTCTCCGCCGAGTATTGTAAAAGAGAACCACCACCACAACATCAGCGAGCACATGTCCCCATTGTTCATTTGAAATCCAACAATCCATGTTACACACAACACTCGCATTTGTCCATGTAAAATACATTTCTAGATCGACCGATTGATTAGCACGTTAAATGGAATAATCGAAATGTGTGGAATCATCGGCTCAATGGGTGGATGGGAAGGCAAAACGGGGTTTTGACTGAACAAACATGTGCCGTTTTCAAAGGGCTGCTGTGTCGTCGTTCTACTGGGGCTCCAGCGGGGGCACCTCCTCCGTGCAGTTGCCGCTTGCCTCGTCCCCCTGGGGGTGCCTGAGCAGCTCCTCCTCATCCCCTTGGCGGTCCCTCCTCTTGGCCTGCTGCCGCTTCTGGCCTCCCTTCCTCGCCTTTGCGCCGCGCAGATCGCGGCAAATCCTTCCAATGGCCACCTCTCCCCGCGGACACTTGCGCTCACAGCGGCGCACCACCCGTCCGCCGTGGATGCGGCGCACCTGCACCTGCCGCTGCGGACAGGGGCCACCGCCACCCATCAGCGGAGACGCTCCCAACGGGGTTTTCGCGCTCCCCTTCGCTGTTTTGGCGGCCGCTGCTGACTTCCTTTTGGCCATCGTTGGGTACTCGTGGAAGTGAGTGGCAGCGGGCTGAATGCTCACAATAACAACCAGCCATTCACCCAAATAGCGGCAACCTTCTTGGCCAGCGTCCTGGTCGGCGTCCACATGCGCTCGTCCGAGCTGGCTGCGTTCCTGCCGCGTTGCTCCCTGCTGCAGCACTGCAGCTGTCCCGTCTTCACGGAGCGCACGCACTCGTAGTCCTCGGGACAGGCGTTGGTGGTGCCCACGTCGGAGCACTGCACGGGCTGGCCCGTGGACGGGAACAGCAGTGCATTCCCTCGCGGACAGCCGTGCGCGCCAGGCAACACTGCGACCAATCAATCAGTCAAATCAGAGTCAGCGTCAATGTGGCTGGCCTATGTGCTCACCAATGTTCGCTTTGGAGCAACAGAAGTAGTTGCGCGCCTGTTTGGAGAACACGCAGTGGTAGTCGGACGGGCACACCTCAAAATGGAAACGCCAACTTATTCTAGTCAAAGTTTTACCTTGTTTTTTCCGCTTTTTGTTTAAGCTTTTAGAAGAATTTGAATCCCCAAAGCGATGTGCCCCACCGTTGCGGTGCAGGTCTGCGGACGTCCGTTCACGATCAGCGGGATGCCGCGCTCGCAAATGCCCTCCAGCTTCTTTGTGCTGGGCTGTGGCGGTCTAGGCCGCACCGATCTGCCGCCACTGGGCGCCTTCGGCGGTCGCTGCGCTTCCGGCGGCGGAGCCGGGAATGCTGTCTGCGGTGGGGGCTCCTCCGGCAGCAGCGTCGTGGTGCTCTTTTTGCGCGGGGCCATCTCCTCGCTGCTGGCCTCTACCGCCGGCTGCGGCATCTGCCTGTTGGCCTCGCGCTCTTCCTCCTCCTCCTCGCGGCCGTCCACCTCCACGCCGCCCATCACGCTCTTCACCAGGTGCTTGCCCGGCAGTCCGCAGCACACGTACTTGCGCATCAGCTGGCTGAGCTGGCACGAGTAGCCGGCCGGACAGACGTTCTTCTTCTTGGGCAGGCAGAAGCGCAACTTTCCGCCGTGCGGCTCCACAAAGGGCACTTCGCCCGGTGAAGGGCAAATGTCCCGTTTGACGGCGGCACTGCGGCCCTTCTCTGGGCCGACATCGGACTTTTTGGCGTTGGCCTTCCTGGAGCAGACTCCGTCGACCTCGGCAAGGCCGTCAGGACACTGAATGTGGGTGTCCAAATTGTTAATGGGGAAACCCACTTCGCAAGTGCTCAGCGTTTCGCTGCAGCTGGAGCCGCCCTGGCACTGGGCACTGTCCTCGCAGCGCTCCCCTATGCCCACCCGCTTCAGGCACTCGTCGTTCACGTTCACCTCGTCCTCCTCGCACACTGCAGGACAACAGAATGGGAACAATTTGCTTGCCTTCGCTCACCTCTGGTGCACTTTTCCGCCTCCTCTCGGTAGCCCTCTTCGCACTGGCACTTGCCCTCCATGCAGATGCCGCCCTCCGGACACTGCTGCTCGTTGATGCACGGGTCTCCGACGTGCACCTTGTTCAGGCAGATTCCGTCGACGTACACTTGGGTGTCCGCACAGACTGAAAAACACATGTTTCCGGGCAAAACACGGAAAGGGGCACGGACTGGAGAGTCCGGTGGTGCAGCAGATCTGCGTTCCCGTCATGGTGCGCTGGCACGAGAAGCCGGCCGGACAGGTGCTCTGGCCGATGGCGCATGTCTGCGGCTCTCCGCTCATGCCGATGAAGGCCACCTGAGGGAGTGGTGGGGACACGTCCATTGGAGTCGCTCGTCGCCTGCCTGGTCGTTGGGACAGCCGCCGTCCTTGCCGCAGCACTGGAACTGGCTGTTCAGCGTGCTGAACTGGCAGAAGTAGCCGAGCGGACAGTTCTGCGCCGCGGCAGTGCAAATCTTGGGCGCGCTGGTCAGCGAGTCTCGGAACGCCACTTGCCCGTTCGGACAGCCCATGGCACTCACTCAAGGGGATGTGGGGATCAGAGAAATTGTAGAAGAAACAAAAACGCAGAGTTTCCACGCGCACATTTGCTCTTGACGGTCTTGGGCGCACTGACTGCGTTGGCCCCGCAGCACTGGTAGCGCTGGTTGGACAGCGACCACTGGCACGAGTAGCCGGCCGGACAGGGCGCATTGGGCGGGTTGAACGGGTCGCAGGTGGCGATCTGGGCGTCCTTCATGTACACGAACTCGTTGGGCGGACAGCCATCCGAGGCTGAAATGCGTCGGATTGGCTTAGAGACAATGTTGAGACTCAAGACTGTTTTTCACAAGGATTCAATATAATTTTAACACCTATTCATCCCCATTTGTCAAATGTCCGTCCCTTTTGCTCACCGGACACAGCGATCACCTCGCCCTTGCAACAGAGTCCGGTGGTGAACTCCGGCTGCGTGCTCTGACATGTGAACCCGTTCGGGCAGGTGATGAAGGCGCCCGGGGTGCAAGAACGGGGCTAAAAGGCAAATGTGTGAATTTGTCCAATCAGAAGCAGCCCCTACCATCATGGTGGACTCCTCGATGTAGAACTCGGCCTTGTTGGGGCAGAGGAACGAGGCGGAACAGCAGTGTCCTTGGAAGGCGCCTTGCACGTCCGAT
>VAHH01000725.1:0-21709 GCA_013357305.1 Radopholus similis | reverse complement strand
TGAGTCCAAGATTGTCAAATATGGTTGCGTAGAAAAATGTTTAAAAGGTTTTGAATATTTTCGATTTTCGGAACAAAGGGGGGAGGGAGTCCATGGTTTTTTCGATTTTCAAAAATTGTTGCACTCACACACATGGCCTATACCATTCGACGCGGAATTGGCTGGGGAGCAACTTTAAGTACAGCATTCCCAGTCAAAAATGCGTTCCTGCAGAGTTATGGCCAAAATACTGCTTGAACTCGTTGGTCACCAAGTTCAAGCAGTACATGCACACGCGCCCAATTACATATGCAGAATCGGATTCTCCACTGCCAAAAACCCCCAAATACCAAATTTCAGCCCAAAATCTCCATTCAAACGCGAAATATACGTACACCAAGGCACAACCAAAAAACAATGGCAAAAAAAATTGCTCAACGCTGGAGCCTCGGGATCAATCGGGAACCCCCACAAACCATATATCATTCGATAGCTGACACTCTGACTTGATTTCCTACTCGGGACTGCAAAGCCGGTTTCTCAGCTCAAAAAAAAGTTTTTCTTGCACGATCTGAAGGGAAAAAATTTTTTGCACTAAAACTTATAAGAAAAATTTTTTCCACGCGACTCCAATCAGAATGGGGACAATTTTCCTGGATTCCCCTCTAAAAGTTGCCCTTAAAATGTGCAACTACCATCCGCGTCCACCCAACCGCCGGCCCGGAATAGGCTTTTGAAATTTGCGTGTACCTGGTCGCGGGCACTTTGCGCACGCGTAGCGCACTGACATCAACTCACTGTCAAATTTGACTGCACACAATTCGGTAGCGCCATATGTTGCAAAATCATTGCGCAATACAACAAAACTTGTTTCTCTATGCGTAAAAAAGTTTTTTCAGTACCGTTTAAAATTTTCCGAAACCAAAATTTCGGTGTTAAAGTCCGAGCAGCTCACATGAGTGGAGCAACAACCGCATGGGGGACCCCTAGTTTTTTGGCCGGAATTCTTCAAACGCGCCCTAACTGCATCCCCTAGCGCAAATCAGAGCCCCCTGGCGCGCCTCACTCGCCCGTTATAGTGGCGAGTTTAGGTAACAATCACTTTCTATAATATATAATATGAGCAAATTGGTGGTGTTGTTAATCATAAAATATTACCAAATCTCATAGTTTGAAATAAAATGTTTGAGGCATCCATCCCCCCGCACAAATATTGGTGCCACTACTACATCGCCATTTTGTACTCCCTCCAGACATCGGATTATTATTATTATTTCCAATTCATCTAGCAGTTAGATTTAGATCCAAAGAGCACCTCCCAAAAGACTCCGCATTTATTCAATTTTAAGCGGCTAAAGATTAAAACGAGAGAAAACAGAGATAGGCCAAAAGGTTAAAGTGTAACAACAATCAAAGGTCCAAATGGCATTCAAATTCAAATACATTGAGCATGTTCATTGAATCAATTCCTCCTCTTTCGCCGCATCTCTCGGTTCCCCCTGGCGCCGCTTTTCTGTAGCTTGCGCCTCTCCTCCGTCCGCCAACGTTCGGCCAACTGCGCGTAAATGTCGTGGATGTCCTCCGCGCCGAATCCGTGCGCAGCGACTACCCCGTCCCAGTTGCTGTCCGCAATGCTCAGCGTCTGGTTGCCCACGAAGTTGGGGTTGTCGCTGGGCTCGATGCCCAGGTAGTGGGCCATCATGCCCAGCCACACGTCGTCCCAGATGAACGCCTTGGTGTAGGGGATGGCCGCGTGGAAGTCTGCGACGCTCTGCCCAGAGAGCAGCATCGCGTTCCCGTTCACGTAGTCCGGGTACTCGTCAAACGGGTACGCGTCAATTCCAATCTGAAAGTGTGCCAGAGTTCAATTTGGCGGGCTTGGTTGGTTGATGTCTCTGATCTGCCCTCACCTGCCACTTGCTGAAGACCAATCGCGCCGGCCATGAGTGCCTGTTTTTGTGCGCATTTGTTAGCTTAGGTATCTGCGCCCTCTACCTCCTCAGCCATCCCTGGTAGAGGCGTTCTTCGTCGGCCGAGTGGCGCTCCAGTTCGGCCGCCAAATTCCACGGCAACATGATCTCGTCGTCGTCGATCAGCAGCAGAAAGGGCACTGGACGTGCTGCGCCACAATAGCGACGCGCCAGCCCAATGGCGTGGATCAACTGGACAAAATTGGGAAATGAATCGATATGACCCATTTTTCGTGACCATTTTTTAAATCACTGTTACTCAGGATTAAAGTGAGTAAATTCGCTTAGCTCTCTTAATTCTGACTTTTACACTCTTGAATATTGATCGATTAGTTGTTCGGGATTTAGAAATATCGTAAAAATCGGAAATCGCTTACTAATGTTTTTAGTCCAATAGACGAAATCGGTGCCTGATTGCCTATTCTAATCACCGAAAATAGACACTCTTCTTTGCCTTTGTTGTGTGTTTACCTTGAGCGTGCAGTTGTTGTAGTGATCGACAAAGTCGCCGACCAGCAGATCTCCGAACTGGTTCGCTTCTGCGCGCAGCTCTGTCTCCTCCTCCGCTAAAAAGTCCCTCTCCAGCGTGCGTGCGCCCATCACAAACACAGTGCGGAAGTGGAACCCGCTGAGCTGGCTGTTCAGCGCCCAGCTGGCCCGAATCGCTCCTCTGCGCTGCAAATGTGACGAATCGTCAAAACAAGGGGAAGCCAACATTCTTCTCTTTTTGTTGATCTCTGAATACAATGTCCAGAGACTATGTACACATTCTAGACTATTGGAAGACGTTTGATTTTATAATGCCAAAACTTTTAGTCGATACCTCTTTTCTCTGCGGTGCGTTGCGAACCACGACCAGCACGAACTTGTCGTCATGGTCACGCAGCATGTGCTCGCGGGCACAGGACGGCTTGATCACCGGCCGATTGGCGGCCCAGGGGTTGAACAGCGGCAAGTCCATTCGGTCAATGTCCACCGACGGCCAGTGGAAGTACTGGAACGACGTCTGGCGCAAGTAGTCCAGCGACCCGATGGCCCAGAGTGCGCAAAACAGCGACAGCGCAACCAGCACCAGAACGCCGATGCTGAACGGTGAATGGGAGCGCCTTCGCAGGCGCAGAACAGCCACCAAACGGTAGTGCCGGCGCAACAAGGAGCTGTTGATGTTAAATTGCATTCAGCTGAAAGAATTGGGCGCAATGGGTTAATTTTGTGATGTGAGATATGGTCGAGATTTTGGACGAGATTGTTCGGGAATTCTGGGATTGAGGTTGATATGAAAATGGAAGTGCTCGGAATTTGAATTTCCTAGTCATAAACATGAAAAATATTATTATTTAAAAGGTCAACGCGGAACAAGACAGAAGACAGGAGAGGAGGAATTCATTTGAGAGGAGAGCGCCTGTCTGCTGGCTGCGCGTATTTTCCCCGCCAAATAGAGAAAATAAGGTAACAAACAAAAGGGAACCAAAGGGCGCAGAAGACGTCAATAAAATTACTAAGAGGCACCAATAAATTATTTAGCGGTTTTTATAAACGTCGGGCATTACTAAGTTGACGGCTGATGTTCTTAAGACGCGACGCGTTCCGCAGCTCTTATTTACAGGTATCAGCTGATATTGGGTAATTGATGTTTTTTCGAAGAATTTCAAAAAATAAGGAACTTGAAAATAGGGAAGGGAACTGAGGAACTTGATGGCAAATTTGAAATGTCGCTAGGCGCTGACAAATAAAATGTTTGGACTCGCAAAGTCCTAAAGTCTGATTGAACTCGTAAAAATTGATTGGACGCGTAAGTTCTTTTTGGACGTGCAAAATTGATTGGGCGCATAAGGTGCGATAGGGCCTTAACCACAATGGCCTAATCCTAAAGGCAAATGCAAATGTCAAATAAAATAAAATAAAACGACCTTTAGTTTTTAGTATGTTATTCCCAAATTTAAAGCGGATACAGATACATACATACCTAGGCCTAGGTACAAGTTATATAACGTATAAACGTATAAAGTATAACCATAAATAAAATACTATCTGAGAAATGAGAATACTTATTGTAATTTATAAATTATGAATTAAATTAATTATTAAGTATGTTACATTAATTGGTAAAAACTAAAAATCTCCTAAAATGGAATAGCTTGAAGAATAATTGATTCAGACTGCTTGGCTTGGCTAATAACTAATGCCTAAGTGGCAACTGATAACTGATAAGCAAAAATGTGATGTGTATGTGATAGTGTACCTATGTGAACCAGATGAACAAAATGTATACCTATGTGAACCAGATGAACAAAATTTCGTCACCAAGTCACTATTCAGCATCGTCTCTTTTCCTTTTAACAAAAGGCTAGGGAATTATCGTTTATCGGAAACAGTCAAGAATTAGACACAAAAATGTATCAAAAATGGCAGAGAGAAGGGAATAGGGGTGAGGGAGTAGGAAGTGGGAATAATACCTAAATACCTATGTATCTAATACTATTGTAAAGTGTAATCATAATCACTAATCAGTTATTCAGTAATGGCATAACATTTTTTCTCCCACAAATTATCATTTTTTTCCCACAAATATTTCGTTCCCACAAAAACAAAACAAAATAAATTGATATATAAATGAATAATACATTGAATTTTTAAACTTATTTCCACAAAATTAAGGTTAAAATAAAATTATTAGGTATAATGAATTAATGAATTTTAAATTCAAATTTTTGAATTCAACAAATA
Source organism: Radopholus similis (assembly GCA_013357305.1). Classification (NCBI taxonomy): domain Eukaryota; kingdom Metazoa; phylum Nematoda; class Chromadorea; order Rhabditida; family Pratylenchidae; genus Radopholus; species Radopholus similis. The sequence continues at coordinate 17,033 of VAHH01000725.1, read as the reverse complement.
TATATTGATCGCTTCATTAGTTTTAGAACCGAACTTCCCAAACTTGGCTAAGAAAAGCCTACTTGGCTATACTTTTGGCTTAGACGTAGGCTAAGCTTAAGCTAAGCCTAAGCTTAAGCTAAGCCTAAGCTTAAGCTAAGCTTAAGCTAAGCCTAAGCCTAAGCTTAAGCTAAGCTTAAGCTAAGCCTAAGCCTAAGCTAAGCCTAAGCTAAGCTAAGCTTGCCTTGGCTCTAAGCTAAGCTAAGTTAATAAAATTTGTGGGAAAAAAGTGATAATTTGTGGGAACGAAATATTTGTGGGAAAAAGTTGTTAAATTTGTGGGAATAAAAATTGGCACGCTTCAGTAATCTCGTAATAAGCAAGCTCATAATTCATAGATATGTATTTTTTGCCTTTAACAGTGTCATTGTGATATCTGATGAGTGATATGACGACATGAGATACCTTAGATATGGTGAGGAGCAAAAGCTGACGATCAAAAGATGGAGTGGAACTGCTATTGTACGATGTGTGCTTTTGCTGCATATGCATGCTTTTGATTGCTGCTACTTGGTGAAGATTGGTATACAAATGAATCGCTGATAAAATTGGTGACAAATGATAATGGGTTAATGGAATTGGTTGAAGTGGAAGAAAAAATATACGGAAAAATGAGTTTGTGGAGTTCCCGTCCCGTTCGTTCAATGGTATGCCGTATGCACTAACAAATGCTGGAATCGGAGCCGTGCTTTCTGTCGAAACCTTGAAACCAGTGTTGAAGTGACATCACTTTTTGCTAAAGTGACAGTGACATTTGGGAAATCGATGTCACCAGAGTCACGTCCAGTGTTGTGACCTCGTACTCGTACTCGTAGTACGAGTAATAGCGATTTTAAAAACCCGGTACGAGTACGAGCTCAAGGTACTACGAGCCGCTTTTTCGTACTTTGTAATAAGTATGATCTTGGTATGAAATTTATTTTTGTCGTAAATTTCTTTAGAGTTACTAGATGAAACATTTATTTTCGAAGGCAAATAAAATGTAAATGCGTGATAGCTAATGCACAATGGAGATTCAACGATTCAGATAAAGATAAACCATTAATTGGTTGTTGAGAAGTTCTGGGCCGGTTCTATTACGGCGCAAACTAGTGGCCATACCCGCCTGTGAAAAAACGCGTTCGATTGTGTCGACTCAAAACTGTTGTTTTTGTGTTTGCCGGGAACGAACTGCCACATCCTTTCAATTTACACCAGAATTTTCCCGCACGTTCATCGAATTCATCCCAAACCGGATGCAATTTTCGCCTCTTCCTTGCCTTTGATGTTTGATGGAAGGTAGACTAGCAAAATTCCGTTTAGTTCGTAAATTTTTTCAAAAGATACGGACCCTGGAGATGCAATAAAAACCAATGCAAAAAGGAAACCAGTTTTCTGAAAGGGACTTTTTTCGCCAGATCTCATCTCACAACGAAGAAAATTTTTGAGCTGGTTTATTGGTGGGCGGTGGACTACGGCAGATATGGTGATTTAGAAAGGGAATTGGGGATTGCTCGTCACACACTGGCGGATTGGCGAAATTTCTGCAGAGATATTTGTGCGCAATTCCTTGAGAAAAATCCTATGCAAATTGGAGGACCTGGGACCGCTGGTATACGAAACGTCTCCCTTTTATTATAGGTACGAAATGTCTCTTGCGGGTCCCACTGTACATGTCATAACTTTGTCCAGATTGGTCGGATCGGCCTAATTTTGGTACCATTCGACTCAGCTCGTCGAGGCGCGTCGAATATAATTTGTCAATTTAAAATTACGTTTCGTACTGGAGACGTTTCGTACCGGAGACGTTTCGTACGCTCGCTGCTCGCCAGGGGGAAGGAAACTGCACTAGCACCGCAACTAACTGTGACGTTAGGTATGACTTAAAAATTGGCGTAGAGTGACAGTGACAGTGACATTTGGGAAATCGATGTCACCAAAGTCACGTCACAGTCATAATTGGAAAATGGGGTGTGAAAGTGATCACAGTGACGTCACTGTTACTATCACTGTCACTGTGACCCCTCTAAAGTGACGTCACTTCAACACTGCTTGAAACTTATAGGGAGGAAGGAACGAGAAAATGGGACGAAAAGTCTGTTTTTCTTTTTGTTTTTGGGAAAATGGGACCAAACGTCTGTCACAATAATTCCCAATTTCGCAATTTCCAAGTCTCGGTCCATCCATCATGGTTCATTTTTTGCACTATTTAATCTGCAATTTCCTTTCGTTATTAATTGAGAGGATTATCCTAGGTTTTTTGTCATAATTTTTAAGACATGCCCTCCTACATATTTGAAGGTGTTATTGCTTGGTGCCATCTATGGTTTGGCTGGTTCCTGCCTTATCTCTGGCGCAATCTCGCCACAATGTTGCTGCTCGCAATTAGGCGCAATGCGCATAAATTAATGTGTGTTCTCGACTTCCGAACAATAATGGAATGGAGGAGAGGTGATCACCGGATCGGCGGATACTTATGCAAATTGGCAGGCGCCAACGGGCGCAGCAAAGGCAACACACGACCGAGGACACAATTGGCTGCGGGATGAGAAGAGCTCCGGAGTCCAGAGATGCCAAAGCAGAAGGCACCTACCTCTAAGGACGACGAAAGACGAACAAGGCAATGGTCATTTTTATTTAAAATTTTGAAAGAACCGAAATTTGGGAAAACGAAATTCTTTGGACAGTTGAATGGACATCTTGAACTATTAAAAAGGTGTTAGGGTTTTATCAAGACTACAACCGCAAAGAGATTTGCCGACACATGCGGAGCAGAATAATTAAACAATTAACTTTACATTTAGGGCGTTAGCTTGCGCCTCGTAGAAGCATTCAAAATGGTATTAAATATTGAACATGTCAACCCTATTTGGAGTGATTTTATAATTTATAATGGTATTCATGTTCAATGCCTCAAATTCGAAAAACATGGCCACAATTTTACGTCCATTTCGAGAGGCGCAACTCACCAAATGTACCCTCACCTTTTGGGCATACATCGACTCGTGGCGAGAGCGGCAAGAGCAGGCGCGAGCGATGGGAGAGGGGGGGGGGGAAGCGCCTGGGCGTCCGCACTCCCTCCGCAGCGGCCAATGCCCAGAGCGGGCCCCGCCCCCAATGCAACCTGACACAAATGGAATATGCACACAACGGGGAACACGCCCCTCCGTCCTCCTCCTCCAGCGCCAGGCGACCCCTCCACAGGGGAGTCGCGCCAAAGCAGAAAGCATCCGCAGCAGCCCAGAGCACAAGTCCTCTGCCGCCGCAGCCTTTTCCCGCTCCCGTTCCCAGTGTCGGTCGGGCTGATGGCTGCTGTGAAAATTCCCTTCGCGAGCCACACGTAAAATTCAAAAGGCTTAGGCTTAAGGCGCTTGGAAGCGGCGGCTCTCCCATTTTGGGCCAAACCCACTCACTCAGCCCCAGTTTGCCATTTTGGCATTTTGTGCCAAATCCAATTTGTTCGCCGCACCCGTGGCTTGATCCAGCAAATCCCCCAAATCCCAAACGGATACGTCCGGACTGTGCCGCGCAGCGCCTCCGAATCCATCTGCCTCCATCTCTCCCTCAACTCAAAGCTCTGTTTACCAATCGTTTTTGTCGTATCCGCCAAATTCTCCGTTGTGTGGTTTATCCCCTTCCCCAGTTGGCATTCGGTGTGGTGCTGTGGGGTCCACCGGTGCCCCGTTGTCAAGGACTTATTGGCGTCGCAAATCCCCTTGGTTTAGCTTACCCGTGTGTGTGCCGACGGATGACCAACCAGCAGCAGAACGGTATTCTCGCCGCCGCCGCCACTGGTAATTCGTCTTCGCCGCCTCCGTCCGGCCACAACAACGACGAGAACGATCGCCCGATGGGACTGCAGCAGCAGGTCAACGAGACAGCAGCCACAACAACGAATGGAGGGATGGCGCCGCAACAGGAGCAGCACCAGTATGGCGGCGCCCACAATCAATTCGGTGGGCCCAAATGCCAAAACCTATGTGTAATCTTGCCACATGCACCCCACCACATTTTGGCCGCGGACATAATTAGCGGCATTTTGGGGGCGCCTTTGGAATTGGCCGCGAGAAGCAGCACATCACCCACACAGGCACACATTTTCGGGACCCACCCGACTGGGAGGAGGAGACGGACGGAGGGGCTAATTAGTTTTTTGGGGCATGCGCCCACTAAATGGATCCCCGAGGAAATTTGGCGCAAACCGGACCCCAAAGGGGGGATGTGCTCTTTGGCGGTGCCCCGGACAGGACTTTGGCATGTGATTTGGCCCGAATCACACAAATCACTTTCAGAGGACCACCCTCCGCAGTTCGACGTGAAGCCGCCGCTGGCGCCCACCTTCCCGACGGCCATGATGCCCATCTGCGCCCAGTGCGCCCAACGTGAGTGGGGGAGGGAAATTATTTGATTGGCTCCAGAGCCACCCGTGGGACACACCCAAATAATCAAGCAAATTGAAGCGAAAATCCGCGCGAAGATGCGAGGAGTTTTTGGGAGGAGATTTGGATTGGAATTCAGACGTAGAGGGACGCGAAATCATCAATCTCTTCCTGTTGGGCCCCAGTGGCAAATAGTCCTCCCCAGTTCCCGCACCAGACGCGGACTATAGACCAGTTCCCCACTCTCAGAGCTTTAGCTGACTGAAATTTGAAATTGTCGACTTCTCGCAAAATGCTCAGCCAGTCCTCGAATGCACTACTGGTCAATGAAAATGGTCCGTTGCTTGGCTTATCCTTTTGCTATGTTTAGATTAAAGACTAATACTAAAGTTGAATGGGGCCAAAAGACAGAAAACATTTGTTTGGCTGAGAGAAAACCCCCCGAGCCAGTTCGGCACTTAAACTCGCATTTTAGTGTTGACCTTATTTCTTCCATTGGCGAAATGTTTTTGGTGGTGAAAAGATGAAATTTTCGGGCAAAAGATCCATCCCACTTTAGACACTGCACCAACAGGCTTTAATGGTTTATGGCTAATTTTATTTAATATGCAACATCCATTTGCATGTGTACATATTTCTCTCGCATTCATCAATTGCCCATTCAGCCATCGCCCAACCGTACCTGCTGCGCGTGGACCCCGACCTGGAGTTCCATCCGGCCTGCCTCAAGGTGCGTGTCCGGACCAACCAAACCATGTGGTGTGGATTGCGTGTCCCCATGAGTGGGCATATTTGATGCATTGGTGGCCGCCACATCACCTTGGCCCGGGTCCGCATAATTTTGGCCACTTTTCGCGCCGCCGCCGCCCAAAACCGGTGGCGGGAAGGAACCCAAAATCGGGGGAGGCGCTCCATCAAAAACATTCAATCGCCCCACCCGGGTGGGCCCCGCATAAATTACTGCACAAACACACATTGCGTCTTTTGAGGCGCCACTGTTGAAAATATCAAAAGCAAAAAATGTGTGGGCAAATGGAATGCAGAAGGCAACTCAAAATGGCCAAACAACATTATATAATACTGTCTGGCACTTTTTGGTTGGAATTTTTTGATCAAAGCGTCCATTTCGCATTTTTGCCATTTTCGGCCAGCGCCTTTTTGGCGCACATTTTTCGATCATTTTTGGCGTTTTTGTACCGAACGTCGTCCATTCCCTGTCATTTTGGTGCACACATTTTTCGCTTTTTCAACCGCACTTCTGTTCCGATTTGCAGTGTGCCGAGTGCCAACGCCTGCTGGACGAGCACTGCACGACGTTTGTGCACGGCGGCAAGACGCTGTGCCGCGACGACTACTTCCGGTGAGTGGAGGAAGATATAGCTTTTCTCTTCTCCAACCCACTCAATTCTATAGACTCGTTGTGTCCACTCGTTGCAAATGCACACGACACTGGAGTTGTGTTTCGTGCGAATTTCCAACGAGTGGGCTAGTTGCGTTCGTTGCAAATACACACGACACTGGAGTTGTGTTTCGTGTGGATTTGCAACGAGTGGACTAGGCTCTTTACTTTTTTCCCAAAACGGTGGGGAAACGAATGAACGAACACTTGTCTGAGGGAAGACTTGTCTCGCAATTTTGCCTTCCGGCGGGACATGTTCTGTTGTGTTGGCTGAGTCCCCTTGCCCAGTGGCGAAACAACATTTTCAGCCACCGTGGAAGTGGAAAACAATGGCACCATGTTTTGCCCCAATTAGGGAGTGTTTTTGTTTTGTTTTGGTTGCCCAAACAGTTCCGGAGATGGACCAATTGCCCGTTTCCCGTCTCTCCTCTTCCTGTTCTTCAATTGAATTGGGTTCTGCTGCTCCCTGTGTGGCGATTTGGGGGCTCTGCGCTGTGAGCGAAAACAAATTTGACACTGCGCCGGAGGCGCCCCCCAAATGTGTCAACTCCCATTTGGGCGGATGGAGGGCACAACCGGAGAAGGGGCAAAAAGGAAGAAATAGACTGAATGGGGGGTGCGGGAAAAACTGAATTGCGGGCAGAAAACGTGCCAATGGTGGGTGTGAATCTGAATGAATTTATACTTTTTGTGTTGGTTTGTATGACATATTCCATTTTTAAAAATATTGGCACTTTTCTTTGAAAGCCCAAATTTTGGCACTTTTTAGGATGATGTTGGCATTTTTGAATTCGGCCATTTTAAAGCATGTTTTGACAATGTTTTAAGGTTGATTTGTGGGTGATTTAGAGCGAACTGATTATGGCTTTATGGCACCTATATGCAGCCGATTCGAAATTTGGCGATTGTGCCAATTTGGGCACTTTTGCCCATTTGAAGGTGTAGTACAAATTGCGAACGGGTTTCTCCCCTCAGTTGTTGTTTTCGTTGGTTCTCACCAGTCGGAGGCCAAAATTTGTGGGTCTGCGCCTCTTTGTTCCCGTTTGGCCTTTGGGCAAGTGCCCCACGGGGACACCCAAATGGGGGCCATTTTCCCAGGTGAGTGGACAAGAACACCAGGGGAAGGGGCCAAATGCGTTTGGGAAGAAAGGGTTAATCCGTTCGCCCAAAAGCCAAAATTGTTGCCTTTTCCCATTGCCTCGCGCTCCAATGCGATCATTTCTGGTCGCCGCCTCCCTTCTTCCTGGTTCCCAAAAGAGCCGGCAATTATAACATAGTAATGAAGAAGAAGAAAGACGATAATAATGGCGAGTGGGGGGAGTGAAATCGGAGTAAAGGAAGAAGAAGAAGTGTTGCGGATGGAAAGCCAATCGCAAAAATGAGAAGTCGCCAAGTCGCGACCAAAAGTATCATAAACTGTTAATGCCACTTAGCCATTGGACTTGCGACTGGACTCTTTAAAAAATTATTAAATTAGGACCTTTTGAGAAATAATTTTTGTATTGAATTTTTCTCAAAAGATCTCTCTGGCTGTGTTCAAAAAACCGTTTAAATCTGTCCTCCGAGATGAGCCTGATAATTCAAAAAACCTTGTTAATGTTCAGTATAAGATCGGAGCCGTACCATAATGGACCCGTTAAAAAGGTGTAGCGGCATGCCGTAAAATCCGTAATACGGCCGTTACGGTACGGCAGATTTCAGAAAAAAAGCCGTAATTTTGCGTAATCGCAAAAAAGTGTAATACGGCCTTAATATGCCTAGGGTTAAATTCTTGTCGTTGGAGAATCCGAATTTTCGAATTGCCTTTTTCGATCCGGAAATCAAATCCAGACACTAAAATTTGAATGTGAATATTAATATTGAATATCTATTCCTCTCCATCCGGTGCCCTTTGCCCGCGTCCATTCGATCAAACACAGCACAAAAGCCCACAGACTCTCCCAGCTCCCAATCCCAATCCATCTCTGCAGCATCCCAGCATCACCCTGCCCAGCCCTCCACTCGCTCTGCCTATTTACCGTACACTTTTCTGCTGCTGCTTCGTCCCACATCGCTCGCCTCTCGCTTTGCGTCCGTCCGTCCCTTCCTTCGCCTCTCGGCCGCCCCATTTGGGTTGTCAAGGTGTCCTGTCGTGTGATAATCCACGGCGAGCGCCGCCGCAGAGCGGATTAGCCGCGGCAAGCAAAAGTCACGGGGAGATGGCCGGCCAAGTCCACACCGGCAGCGGGGTGGGCGCTGTGGATTATCTCTCCCTGGAGGGCTCAAATATTTGCCCAAGCCCCATGGACAGTGGACACAGCGGGAGAGAAGAAGATACATCTCTACATACATGCACTCCCGAAATGGGCCGAAGGAAAGCTCACGAGTTTGGAGAACCAAAGTTCTGGGGATCTCAGCTTAAATAGCGGCTCTTAGATTAAATGTGTAGCTCAAAGTAACGCCCAAATAGGGCACAGGGGATCACTCGTTTGGCAGTGCCAAAAATGGCGCAAAAGTGCCATTGGAGAAAGCGGCTTGAAGTTGTTCGCGGAAATGCCAAAACGGGCACAGCCCCAAAATCAGAGTTCATTCTTCGTTTGTCCACCCCGAAAGTCGCAACATTTCCCCTTCGTTTTCCCTTTTTTGGCCAAATGCCGTCCGCGACGGGGCGCTGTTTGCCCAGGGGCGGCGGCGGATTGAATTTCCTTTGTTGGTGGGCGCGCAAAAGCCGTTGAGCGGCGGCCAATCGAATGGAGACGAGTGTTTTGGGGAGGGAGTGTGCCATCCGGCCGCCGGCGAAATTTGAACCGGCACTACTGGGCCAAGCTCGTCACGGGAATGAGATGGGGACGGGACAGAATTGCGGAACTGAATGTGCAACAAGGGCAAAGGGGACAGCGATCAGCAGAGAAGAGAAGGGAAACACACACACACATCTTCTTGGTGGCGGGACCACAGTCCCACCGGAGGAGCACACGCATTTTGCGCATTTTGTGCGCCCACTCTGTGCATGCTGCTTTGCGTGGGACAACAAATCCCCGTGGGAGAATTAGCCAAATGGCGGGTGCCGCCGCCGTCGCTCAGCCAACAGAATCCCACACAAATCCAATAAGCGGCGGACGCGAATTTTGTGGAATACGCGAAATTCGAGAATGGCCCCCCAATTGGGGGACTTGTGGACCATTGGGTGGGGAGAGTGTTTTTCAAAGGGTTAGAACAAAGCGTTTTATTATCGATTGGTTGCGGGTGATCAGTCAGTCCCATTTTGCAGGCTGCTGTCGCGCCGGTGCCTGTGCCAGCGCTGCAAAATGGAGCTGCCGCCCACCGAGATGGTGATGCGCGCCCGCCAGCTGGTCTTCCACCTGGACTGCTTCAGCTGCTTCGCGTGCCGCCGCACTTTGGCGCCCGGCGAGCGCATCCAGCTGCACCAGAACGAGCTTTACTGCCAGAGCCCGGACTGCTACATGGTCTCGTTTGAGGAGTGGGGGGGGGGACAAAAATGGCCGGGTCCTCCAATGCTTTCAAGTCCAACGGGTTCAAGCAGTGATGGAAACTGGTCCGCAACGGGCTCTGCATTCAGTGCCAAAACCATTCTTCAGTAACTCTCGTTAGACTGACCACGCGGAAACCCTTGATTTGGAAAGCTTTCAAGACATTTGAAAGTCGAACACAATTGAATGCCACCACTCTGCTGTTCAGCAACAACAGCACCACCAGTTCCCGCCGCTGATGAATGGCCACCACCCCGGGGGCGGCATGCCCCCGATGATGGCGTGCGGGCCGCCCGAGTTCACGGCGCTGCAGCCGCCGCCCGTTGCGGCGCCGCCGGCGCTCTTCCCGTCGGACAAGCCGACCCCCCTGGGCGCGGGGGGCACTCCCCCGTACGAGTTGGCGCAGCTGGGCAACGGCGAAGGCGCCAACGGCATGGGCAACGGCAACAACAACACCTTCTTGGTTGGGCTTTTGGCAGGACACCACACCACCATCAAATTCCGCGGTTCAGCCCTCGACGTTTGCGCGCTCGGGCGGCGGCGGACAGCCGCCGCTGTGCTCGTCGGTGGTGTCGCAGCTGGCCTCGTCGGGCGCCTCGCCACTGTCCTTCTCCAACCCGGAGGGCTCGCTGACGCCCTCTTCCACCAACGCCTCCACACCCGTCGCGACAATCAACGGCACCGCCGCCCAAATGGGCGCGCAGCAGAGCGGCAGTGGGGGCGCACAGGCGCAGCACGGCTTCCACCAGCAGCAGCAGGGCACCAGTTTCGACGCCGGAATGGGCGGCCCCGGGGCGGCGGGCACAGCGCACAATGGTGGCTCGAACTGCTCCTCCAGCTCCAGCTCCATGATTGTGGCGGCTGTCAAGAGCAAGAAGAGCAAAAAGGACAAGCCGGTGAGTGGCAACAGGCGAAGGGAATGGCCCAAATTGGTGGCCTGATAGGACACAAAATTTGGGAAATATAGGCTTTAAGCCTGTTGAATGGCTTGAAAAAAGACTAAGTTATTGGCTAATGGCTATTAACTTAAGAAATTAAAATATCACTTGGCGTTTTCCAAATTTAAAATTTCTGCAAAAGTTTACACTGAAAGTGGTTTCTTGATTTCTTCAATTCTGCGCCACTCCCGTTTCGGGCCCATTTGATTCTGAGTGCGCCCTTTTGCGCAGGCGCAGCGGGTGCGCACGGTGTTGAACGAGAGCCAGCTGAAGATCCTGAAGCAGACCTACGGCCACAACCAGCGCCCAGACACGGCCACCAAGGAGCAGCTGGTCGAGATGACCGGCCTGAGTGCGCGCGTCATCCGCGTCTGGTTCCAGAACAAGCGGTGCAAGGACAAGAAGTGAGTCTGAGTCTGCTGGCCAGGGAGTGGGCGACAAACACTGTTTTGAAGAGCCATAGCCCTGACCAATGTTTAAGCCAAACATTTGGATCAAATGCCACTGGAGAGCCAAAAGAGTGGGTCAATCCAATAGTTTAGTATTCAATTCCTCAATTCATCGGTAATTGGCCCAAATGTCCAAATTATGGCCCCTAGTGTTAGGAAATGGGTCGATTTTGTTCGTTTTTGGCCATAACTTGGCCAAAACTGGGCCAATCTATTTCGTCCAAAATTCCCTTTTGTAGCACATTCACAGCTCTATCCAATCGCTTTGGGCTCTCTTTTCCAGCTTTACCCTATTTCAATCTATGGCTCATCAAAGAGTCCCTTCTTCCTTGTCGCCCAAATGTACGCACCGCCAGTCCCAATTCCCAATGGAGACTCTTTTTGATTGAAAAAACCAAAAAGGTTAAGCATCCATTTTTGGCCCCAGAGGGATGATAAAACCCATTTTTCTGTTCCACAAATGGTCTGAGCCAAGCAAAGAATTTGCAGGCGCCAGATTGAGCAGCGCGAGAAGCAGCAGAGCCAGGAGAAGGTGGGCACACGGGCAGGGGACAAATACATCAATTGCACCATAAAATTGAACGGGCACCGCCGTCCAAATTTGTTCGAGTTCACTGGTTTCCGCCATTTGGCGAATGCGCGCGCGCAATAATTTGATTAATGGTCCCGTCCGGGCTGCCGCCTTTGCGCCCTTTCTCGCCCGCCCTGGACGCCTTTGCCACTAATTAGGTGCCATCGGCCGCCCCAAAATTAAGGCGTGCTTCCGGCGGATTGCTTGCGCTCATGGCGGCCCAAGAATGTGCTGCTGTGTGTGGCTGTGTTTACAGTAAAGGGGCACATCCGGGACCGGAAAGTGCCATTCCTTTCTGGAGTGGCCTTTGAGCTCTCTTCGCCAGGTGCCCTTCTGTTTGTGTTCCTTTCATTGGGCGCGAATCAAAAAGTTCGTCCGAAAAATGCAAATTGCGCAAAATGCGGCGACACCCAAGAATGGAGGCGATGGAGTGCATTGACTAACCGAAACATCGGCACAGCAAAAAAGAGAGGAGAATGCGCCTCTTGAGCGCAAATGGGACAAATGTGTGTTTGAGGGAATAACATTCGATGAGTTCTCTTTGTCATTTCCAGAACTTCTCTATTTGTACTTTTGTACTGCTTGAACTTGATCAAGTCTCCAAACCGCAAGACTTAGGTTACGACGCACAATTCGAACACTAGAGAAGTGCAGATGCGTAAAACTGGGGCCATCTTTCGATCCAATTCCAAATACAGTTTTGCCCAGCTTGAACTGCTCGTACACAAGGCCATCAAGTTCAACCGGTTCAGACAGTGTTGGGTCTGGACAGCTCAGACATAAACGCTATCGCCATTGAGTTCAAGCTATCCAAGCCTGTCAGCAATTTCCCTCTTGAACCTGTTCAGACTCCAGGTCATCATGTCATAAAGTTCAAGCTGTACACGAGGGCACCTATCATTCCCATCGGCCATTCCCATTCAATATATCCGTCCATTCTCCATTCCCTTCACAAGAATGGCATATGCCAAGAATCAATGTCCCCACTTGTGCACTCGCTTTTCGCTCTTTCCCCGGCTGCTGGTCCTCCAGCTGCTGCTGCGCTAATTCATTAATGGAATTGGTGTTGCTGTGCTGCGCCGGGAGAACATAAAATCTTGTTCCCCTCGCGCCTCCATAAAATCCAGCGCCAGTCCTCCGCACACGACAGCGCCTAATCTGGCGCTGGAGCGTGGAAAATTGGATTTTCCGATTTTGCACAGGAGCACCCGCGAAGGGCGAGTGAATTAACAACACACAGCGGAGGAGGCAAAGGAGAACAGAGAGGAGTGGGGGAAATGGTAGAAGAGTTGGCTGGGGAGATTGCGATCGAACAGCAGAGCGCCCCCACAACAAATAGCGGCTGCGCCGGAATGCATTGGTTGTGTGTGCCGAACACAAGGCATTGACTTTACACAGCAGCACACGGGAAAAGGGCGCCCCATTGGGGGCACGCGACGGGCAAATAGCGGGCGGCGGCTGCCGCCATTCGGCTACGGTAAAGACGCAAGGCAAGGCACAACACACAACATTGATGAATGCAATGCTCTGCTGGCGGACGACAAAGAGGCGAAGCGAAGGGAGAGGGCGCGGGAATGGGGCTGTGGAGGCGAGGGGGCAGCACACAAAAATGGGTGCGAATTGCTGCGAAATGGGAAAGGAAAAGGGAATATACGAATATAATGAACAAATGAATAATCACTCTGGCTGGATTAGAATGGATTTAGAAAAGGCGAAACTGAGAGAGTAATCTTGTAATCTATAAAAAGTGGATATTTGAATGTGGCATAGGTGTCAAATAATGGCAATTTGGAGAAGCGAATGTTAGTAAAATTCCCGTACTTGATAGAATGGGAGAAGGAAATAGAGTAGTAAAACAAGGTTTGCTAGAGCCAACTGCAAATACCCATTTCCACTTTATCTGCTATAATCTCTCCCCAAAATAACGGACAATGTCCGCCAACACTTTGGGAAACTGAGTAAATTTTAAAAATTGAAGATCTTTTCAATGCCACATTATAGTATAATTTGTTTCTCCAAATCCCACCATCTTGGTTGTGCAAAACTACGACCAACAACCATTTAAAATACTTTCTTCTTTCCTGGGGACCAGCAGAAGGGGCGCCATTCTTCGTGCGTCATTGTGTCGAGAATGCTGGCTGCACAGTTCTCGAGTGGGGGCTCTTCCTGTGTGTTCGCTGTTCGCGTTCTGTCGCCCAAAGTTGTGTGCCAATCGAGCAGAGACAAGACATGTGTAAGCCATTCAATGCCCTCCCCCACTCGCGTCCATTGTATTGTGCGCGAACCAAGCAAGAGGAGCGGAGAGCTCATCTCGTTGGCACTTATCCCCTGTGCCTCCTCCATTGTTCCCGTGAGTGCCAAAAACCGCTCTGGATCTGCCCTCTCCGCACACACATTGTTTGGACAGATGCAGCAGCAGACAAGTGGACATGCGAGCGCAGAGCACATTTTCATCATTCGACTCGCAATTAATTCTCCGGCATAGAATCGATTCGGGGCCATTTGGGGCCCATCCTGTTGGGCGCTTGCGTGTTTGCCCTCTCCCACTGGGCCCCCACAGGTGTGTGCATCCGCCCGTCCCTCTCCCCCTCATCCGCCAAATTCGTTTTCGGCATGACCGGCCACACAAATGTTGGGCGGATGTTGAATTTGTGCCGTCTGAACGACCCCGAAAGCGGCACCAATGAACCGTGTCCGTGGTGCATTGGGACAAAATGACCAAATTGGTGTTGTTTTTGGACGAGTGGGGACCAACCTGTGTGCCTCTCGATTGGGCACATTCCTCGGGTGCGCGAGCGCCCAATTATGCGGTGGCGGTGGCGGAACAATTGCGCCAAGGGCATGGGAATGGGAAGGAACAACAAGGAAGGGGCCAGTGGTGGTGCTGGTTGGGGCAAAGGTCGAGCAGTTGAGGCGACTGGCGGGGCACAGTGATCGGTCGCGTGGAAAGGTGCGATTCAGTGAGAATGAGGAGTTGTGGACTGGCGATGATGGTTCATCATTTTTTTATCAATCGTGGGGACCGGAATAGTGAGCGAAAGAAAAACATGAAGAAGTCCTTCTTCGGCTCTTTGGATGTTGGCTGCCGTTTCTACAAAATTTGTGGATTTGGAGATTTCCAACAAATTTGTTAAATTAAAACATGAACCGTCTCGACTTTGTTGGCCTTCAACTAAGCGAAAAGGGAAAGCGAGGCAGACGAACAAAAAGCGATAACTTTCCAACAGAAACTGATAATTGAAGAAGGCAAAGGAATGGAAAGATATTTTAATTTTTAACAACTCACTCGTCAGTCAAAAAAAGAACAATTGCGATTTTAGGTCTTAGTTTTATTTGTTTTTTTTTTAAATTTCAGTCCAGGCCTATTTTTGACTGTTTTCACAAAATGCGATTTTCTTGTCCTTTGTGCCATTGTAAGTATTAATCAAGCATAGGGCTTAAGCTTGGTTTTAAAATGTTAACCAATTTTTCTCCTTTTTTCTAGTCATGTCTAGTGCCGATTTGGGCCATTTAAAGAAGCCTACCTATACTTTTGCAGACCAGAACACCAATTTGTGCCATTTCCGCACACCTGGCCATCACATGGGGGCTTAGACCTCCAATCCAATTGGGGGCCGATTGCCGCATCTTCTGCGCCCGCTTTTGGTGGCTTCCGCTCCGCGGGAGTCGCCTCCATCGGCGGAGGTCAATGCGCACGCCAAAACGGCAAATGTTTGCCTTTGCCTTTGCCCACAGAACGGAGAGCCCGCTTCCGGTTAATCCAGCCCACTCCAGAAAAAGGGAAAAGGGACATGCCAGTTGCGTTGTGTTTGTTGTTTATTCTTCGCATTTCGCAAGAGCAAAAAGAAAGGAGAAAGTGACTGAAGAGGGGAAGACAAAGCCGCAAAGAAAACACTTTTATTTTTTGAGTCTCAGATGAATCGTTTTTTGTTACCTTTTCCAAGCCCTCATTTGGATAGCTGTTCTAGCAATTTTTGTATTAAAGTCAGTGCACTTTAGTGGCCTTTTGGCTTGGTGAGGGAAAACTGAAAACCACCTGTTCAGTGGACTGTTTCCGGCCTAAATGCAAATTTCTCAAAGAGCTGAAAGGCGATGCCCTTCGCTTTTTTTGCTCATAAAACCACACATATTTGGCTATCTTTTGAGTATAGTCACTCAATCCAAATGTGGAAAATTTTGTAGTGGGTTGAGGCCTAAAATTTGGTCCATCCCTTTGCCCAGAAAGGCCATCATTATATGGGTCCTGGGCTTCACAAAATCTCAACTTTTCTGTCCAAATCTCTCAAAGTTGAGTGCGCAATAGTTTTGAAATCCTTTTCTCCTCCAACTTCAAACTCTTCACTTAATATTCTGCTTTGTTTCTTGTTTCCCTTCGTGCACAACTCCGTCTCAATTTCGCGCAATTCAGCGCCAAAATTCAGTGGTCAACGATCCCCTTCCTTGGCAAACAAACGGCCATTGTGTCCCCGTGTCCATCGGCGGATTATGAATGGCTGGATATGTGTACGGGTGCGGGACCCAGGCTGCGCAGCACTTATTTTGCATCCCGGTTAACACACTTGTCCTCCTTTTGTCCCCCGTTTAGAGCACAATGCGGATTGGGGGCAAACGGGAAAGAAAGGGATCCGCGCGCGTCGGGTCAGCAAATAATCAAGTGGCAAACGGGAAAAACAAACTGCAGCAAAATGCAAAATGGGAACAAAGCGCTTTAAGGAGGAAATTAAAAACACTAAACTGTTTGAACTATGCGTCACATTTTAAGTCTAAAGCTAGGGCAACAGGCTCAAGGGATAATCATAAGCTTGGAGAGTTGGAAATTGGAGTTTGCGAGGACGTCTCTTTCAAGCAGTACAACAGCCAACCTAAACTTAGCATTATGAATTATGATTTAAGTCCTCGACTAGAACAAAAAAGTTCAGAATTAGTCATTAGCTTAAGTATGGGAGGCCATAGAGTTCAAGCAGTACAGTACAACAACAATTGAACAACCATCAACCCAGAGGGGGTAGCAATTCGGTGCACAACCTGTTTTCCCCAGGACCAAACGATGCGGAGTGTGCGCATCAACGGGATCGGGCCGATGACGGCCGGCTCGCCGGGCCCTGTGCTGGTGGACCCGCAGCAGCAACAGCAGCAGCACTTGGGCCCGCAGTTCCCGGCACCGGTGGAGATTCGCCAGTTCCAGCAGCGTCTGTTGTGGGCCGACGGAATGGGCGGCGTCATGGACGGGGCGCCGGCGCCCCTGGACACGCCGTTCAGCCACCAGAGTGCCACGGCATTGATGGTAGGCGAGCGAGAAGATGGCTCGGAAAAGGCCACTTTTGTCTCCCCGAATTCAGATGTCGAATGGCCCCATCCCCGAGTTCCTGCATCCGAGCAATGCCAACTTCCCGCCACTCCCCAATGGGATTCAGCTGTTCTCGCAACACGCCATTTCGGATTGAAGCAGCAGCAGCAACTAATATATGTAACAGCAAAACACAGAGAAGAGAAGGAAGAATGTGAAAGAACTTGTGCTTGTTGTGTTTTGGGATTCCCACAGCACGCTAAAACCACTGATCACACAAACCTACTTATCCCTTACAGATTTTATCCTCAAATTATTATTTTTTGATGATCCGTTTCATTTGCATAATTTTAGGCATTCACATACAAAAACCAAAAACAATAAACACATAAACTCGCATTTCATGTAATGAGTAATTAATTACACATACATCTATCTATATGTCGCAGTGAAAGTGCGAAATCCGTGAATATGCATATTCACTAGTGAATGTGCATAATTCTCACTTTCACTGAATCCACC
>VAHH01000724.1:0-21738 GCA_013357305.1 Radopholus similis | reverse complement strand
AAACGGAATCCGGAATACGGAATCGCCAAAAACCACGGAATTTACGGAATCCGGAATACGGAATCCGGAATTCCGTCCACCCCTGCCCATGAGTCTCTTCAAGACCGAGACGATGTTTGCTTTGATGATACCAGACATGATTCACGATGATGCTCAGAGAAGAAGGATGTCAATGCACACTCTTGAATGAAGATGATCGATGTGGTCAGCAGGTTCGGATGGAATATAGCGGCACCATGTCACGCAAAAGCTCAGTCGGTTTATCCAAGGTGTACGAAATGGATGGAACAAGATGGAGGAATGGGTCCGGAAGGAGGGGATCAAAGGGGTACGGAATGATCGGAGTGGGGTGCTCAAAGTGACGCGGAATGGTGGTGGAACGCGATTTAAATAGGGAACGCTAGAGGTGGGGCCGGGGCAGGCGGGGCCGCGTGATTCATGACAAATATATGAATAAGGAAGGGGAAGGGAATGGGGTATGGGGTTCTGGATCGCCCTCAGCGATACAGGGCACATTTTTGACGAAATTGCACACAGAATTCACAGAACTCGAGGAGAAGTAACATATTACATGTGCACAAAATTGGGATCCTGTTATGGTCGTCTGAGCGTCTACAACAACAGACATTTTCGCCGAACTGCTCTGCACACTTGTGAACCGGGTAACATTTTGAGAAAAAGATTAATTTTCCCCAAAATTTGGGTCACAATGCCAAATGCGAATGGCGCGTATTTGAGTTATCTGAGCCCTTGAGCAGATTCCGTTTATTTCGTGTGATGCCTGTGATAAGTGATAACACACAACAGGCACTCGAGCATTTTGCATGAAATAAACTGTTGTTGATGGATTGGGTGGACCATCGCCTTTTGGATTTCCCCAATCTGTTTGAATACAATGAGCCTTTGAAAAACTCTGTGTGGTTTTAGCAGAAAACACCATGTTTTAATATAGAAGCGAAGAATGTTTTTCCATTTCAATGCAACTTTTCCCAAGCCGCTAAATGCCTTCACGCTCTTCGCACCCAAGTCCAGCGTCATGGACAGTCCCGTCGCATACTCCACATTGTCTTGCAAAAGGCTGTCTGAACACATCCATATGCGCGTCTCAAATCAGTGGTTTATGGGCTCTACTCCAATTCAGGGTCCAGTCCAATCTCACTTTGAGGTTTTGAGCGTATAATCAAACTTTTTTGGGCTTGGGGAGTAAGATTCGGACTTTCGCACAAAGATTTAGCTGCACTTTGGGTCTAGAATCAAGCTTAGGCTTGCATAGGTTCTGTTTTGATTTACACTAAATTGACTCCCTTTGGCTTAAGCTTGTCAGTCTAAGCGCCAAGCTTAAAATGTGTTGACTTGTTGGAATGGCTGCATATCTTTGGCCAGAATTATAAAGCCTTGATTAACCCCAAAACCGTGGAGTAGAGCCTTTTTTGTTGCTTACGCGCTTTGACCACTCCGGTGAGTGTGAATTTTCTGTAAATGATTTTGGACTCCGATGAGCCGGCGCTGCTGCTATTCATTGGCTCCACCACCGAAGCGAGCATTTGGAGCAGGAGAAACACGACCAGCAACCCGCCCAGAACAGCGCCACCAAAAAAGTTGGACGACGAAGACGACATTTTGACAATGGCTGTGTGTAAAAATCTGAAAAGGACTGAGATATGAGTAGGTTTTACTCAATCAAATGGAAATGGAACTGGCCAACGGGGACACCGCCATCCTATCGACCTATAAAAAGTTGGCAACTTTCTTTATCCATTGTAAAGCTCAAAAAGTGATCTATTCCCGTCCAATGTGGCCAAATTTATTATAACTTTAGTTTTGACCAAGTTATGAACAGAAAACCGATTGGTGGCCAAGCCAACTTGGTAAATAGAATAAAAGGCCATCATTTTACGGGGAATTGGGGAAAGAAGAAATACTTTTATTGAAAATTCGATTTTTCTCATTCTCTTGCCATTTTCGCGAATAAATACGCGAAAACCGCTTCATTTGGCACTGCTCTCTGCCCACAAACCACGCCCCAACCACTCGTTTCCGCTCGCCAACCTTGCGCAGGAATATTGGGCTCATCGATTTTTTTATTTCATTTTTGCTTTCATTGCACACCTTCACTTATTATTATTAATATTTTGCATGTGTAATGGGATGTATTGTATAGTTTGAGCTGCAATAAAAATGAAGAATAAGCAAAATTAATTGCCGATGTGCTCAGACAGCCGCAATACAGGAGCACAAAATAACGACGAAACTCCCTGTGGTGCATTGGCAAATGGCGATGGAATTTGAGTCGAACAACCTACCTCCAAGGTCAAAATCTTCAGTTCACATGAAGGAATAGAGAATAGAGTTATAAGAGAGATCCCAAAGAAGGATTGGATAGACCTACATGGAAGTTCTGCAAAAACTGCATTAGGCAGAGAAAATTGACGACCTCTGTCTGCTTTGAGCTCTAACTTTGGGCTGAATGAATAAATATAAATAAAAATTTGTGTTCAAATTCAAAATCAAATCCAAATTAACCTCCAAATATATATGTATTAATAAATTTTACTAAGTTTGATGATTTTTATTTTTTCACATTCAAAACTTGAATAACACAACGCTTCCAGAATAATATTACATTCACCGAGCACTTTGCCCCCACCCATCAAAGTTTGTCCAGGTTCAGCTGGTGGCTGTGGCCGATCCAGCTGGCCGAGTGCTGGTGGTCGCGCAGGTCGTCTCCGGTCTCCGGGTGGACGAGCACATCCAGACGGCCGTGGTTCAGCGCCAGCCACTCGAAGACGGTCCGAAAATTGGGCGGAGAGATGGCCAACTCGTAAGAGCCCATCGGGTGGGGACCCACGGGGCCCTGGAGAAGTGGGGATTAAAAAAGCATGTGGGAGTCGAGTTCCATTGCACCCCTTCACTTTATGAGTTCAATCAAAAAGCTTTTTGCGTGAACTCAAACTTCCGATTGGACTCATAAATGAGAAATAGAGATGGGAAACAAAATAAAAAATTAATTTAAAGTGGAATGGGCCATGTCTAATTTTGGACTCTAATCATCGGATCAGAATATTTTATAAATATCCAGAATTAAGTTGGTTTAAACAGTATAAACCATCCAGTTTTTTATAATGGGAAATGGCCTTTATTTTGTGAAATTTGATGAAATTTAAACTTTCAAGCTTTCGCCCAATTCAATTTTGGTTTGATATTAGTAAAACAGCACGTTTTTTTAAAAATGTATAATCTTTTGGTAAAATTAACAATCGACTTTTACCTCATTGAAGCGCCCAATGGTCAGTTGGTGGCCCAGATGGCGCTCAATGGTTGCTCTCAGCTCCAGCGCCGCCTCCCGAGTGGAGGCGTCGAAGTAGATGTGCGCGTGCCAGCCGAAAATTTGGGACGGGTCCACCAAATTGTTTTGTTCACTTTGGGCGACGGACATTGTGTAAATAATTTAATTTTTTAATTTTATATTATTTTTTACTAAAAATAAAATTTTGGAAACTTATAATTTCGCGACATATAAATAGCTGATTTCAACCATTTGAGTGGTTATCACTTTGTGAACAAATGAACATTGTGTTCCGTCAAAAGGCAGCGAAAGGAGGTGCGCCAGTTGGCGATAGCGCCCAAATTCCGGTTTCCGTCGGGGAAAGTGAAAGTGACTCAACGAGAGGAAAGCTAAATACAATAAATCAAACCTTTTTCAACACAACCTATGCCCAGAGGCGACGATCAATTTTTACTTTTTTACTTGATGTGTCGAATCTGCGTTGTTTGCATGAAATGACAAATTCTGCCTCTCTGCCCTAAAAAAGCTCATTCGATGATGTTCTTGGCCTGCGTAGTGAGTGTTATGTGATGCAGAAGAAGACTCCATCAGTTCATCCCATTTCAATTGCAGCTGAGAGTCGAAACGGTTGACTTTGTTGTTCGCATTGATTCCCGCTTTTACTTAAAGATGGACTAGGGCCATTTTTCCGATTTGGACACATTTTTCGGGATATTCGGTTAGACTTTGGCCAAGCTCTAGCTCAAAATCCATCGAAACCATAATGCTTTTGACAGCTCTTGACGCCTTGAGTTTCGAGCCAAGTCAAAATCGAGCCAATTAAATTCAATTTTTGGACTTTCCACTCAAGGCCACCAGGAATTGATGGTGGATACAACGAGAAACCAACGAACGATTCGAATGCCAAAACCAATTTTCTCGACGACTTCGCCCAATCCTCACTTTTCATGCTCGTGATAAGATGTGAAGTGAGATGATGTGAGGGGCATGCTTTCAAACGATTTGGGCATTTTTGGCAGTAAACGCCAAAAAAGGGCAGGGAGTGCCCCCATCTTTCGAGTGGGGCAGTGGGCTCACTTCAATCACAGTTCTCTCGGAAGGCGCCCAATGCACGGGTCCAACTCTTTCCCTCTGCTCGGCATTCTTCGCCCCATAAAAGACCCGTGAATTCCATTGGAAGCGCCCCCATTTGCGCATCAATCATTTCAACAACAATTTGTTCATTTTTGGCAGAGGCGCGAGGAGAGTCTATTTTTTCGAAGAACTTGGAAGACTCCCCCCAATATGCCGCACTGCTTTGTTTTGGCTCTTCTTTTGCTGGAGGTTTGTGCAAAATGGTGAAAATTCGAGGAATGTGGAAACCCAAAATTTTGATTCTGTGTCCCTCCAAATGAAGAATTTCAAATGTCCTAGTTGGGAGGGATCCAGATGTTCCCGTTTAAGGCACTCCATTGTGGTTCGGCGGCTGAGGGGCCAACTGGTGGTTTTGTGCTTTCCAGTTTGACCGCCGAAATGGACTTGTCCATTACTGAGATCGCCAAGTTGGCCCGGGCGGCACTGCTCGTGGAATTGCCCACCAAATTCGAGCACTGGCGAGGTCCCAACGGTCGGCCCAATTCGATTGAGTTTGACGTGCGAAGGCATTTCGACGATGAAATGCCCATAGAGCAATACGCCGCGAATTTGCGTGCCGCAACAGAGGACTCAGAAGCGTAAGTTCTTCCGACGGAATTGGCACTACTAACTTCCATAATTCTAAAATCTACGCCAAAAGCGGCGCTGAAGCATTACAATGCAAACTTTTTTGATCTAAACACATCTTGTTGCTCAACTTGGCTGAACAATATTTTTGCAATGTTAAAAAACGCCTTTTATTTCCAGCAGCTGCCTCAAAAAGTTCTTGAAGAATACGCACCGCACTTGCTGAATCAAACGATGAACAAAAAATTGGACGAGTTGAAGCAGGCAGCGGAGGCCGCCATTCACATGGAGGTCAGAAAAGTGGTTTTGGCAGAAATTTTGATTTTTGGCGCTTAAAATTTCGCAAAATTATGAAGGAGTGGCAAAAATCGGAGCAGGAACTGCGCTCCATCGGCATTAGACAGATGGACAAAGTGCTGAACGAAATGCGCCAAAGTGTGGCCCGCGTCCACTTGTTCACTTTCTTCATCACGCTGAACAACGTGCTCCAGGCCAAGCTGAACACGGTGGGAGAAACATTATTCTGCATATGAGAGGAATCCGGTGAATTCAATAGAGCTTTGAATACAATTGGACAGAAAGTTGTGGCAAAAAACTAAATTTTGAAAAATTTGGATTTATTTAAATTTTTGGTCATAATTTTTTTTACCATTTGTATCGGGACGCAAAAGTCCTATAACCGGTGAAAGTACTCAAGTTTCGGTGGCCGTTCACAGATCAGGTGCTCGGAAAGTGAACAATGGCCTGATCTGTGGTCGACCAATGTGTGCGGAAAGATCAATTTGGCTCTGCACCTCGATTCCTTTATTACTTTATTTGCACAGAAATTCACGACGACGGTCCCATTTCACGCCCTGGACAAGCAGTTCGACTTCGTTGGCTTTGCACTCAAACGAGTCATCCATCTTGAGCGTGTAAAGCAGCACTTGGACGAATTGGAAGGGCTGATGCAAAGTCTGTTGATCGCGAAACGCAAGCCCCACTGGTACTACGAGGCAATCTATGGCCACGATTTCGCAAAAAAGTTCAACGATGTGATGGCAGAGATGCGGCGAATTGCGGGCCAATGGGGGGTACTGGTCGGAAACATCGAGTGACATTGACCTAGATCATTGGTTGGCGCCGATTTGTGTGGAATTTTTCGGTTGGGATCCACTCTTATTTACACCATCGCATCAACTACCGTAGTAACACCTTCGTCAAATTGGTGGTGCTTTAGCATTGTTTTGATTTTTTGGATAAACCGGGGAAGCTGGGAACAATCAAATATCAAGCAAACCCCTGAACCCTGAACAGAGGCCATCCATGTGCGAATTCGACAGTTCATAATGGTCATCAAAGGAGCGGCCACAGAGTGAATAACTAATCGTAGAAAAGAGCTTCATGTGTTCCCTTTTTGTGTTCCTTTGGAGTACTCTCATTTGGCCCCACATTCACTCGAGTTCTTCCTTTTCCCTGCCTTCCAATGCAATGCCCTTCCCAGTGCTGCGGTTTCGCGTCCTGGCGCTCGCAACACGGTCGCGGACACAGTCAAAAATGGTGCGCAACGCAAATCCGGCGGCCACCAGCAGAATCCCAACGGCCATTTTGCCCAACTGGACTCTGGGCTCAGTGCACAAGGAGTGGTCCCAGCCGCACACACGGAAGCGAGAAAAGTTCACATGAATGTTTTGAATTTGGCAGAAAATGTGTTACGGCAAATCCACTGCAGCACGTGGTACACCTTCGTTAGGTCGGTCATCGCCTTCGGGCAGTTGCTGCTTAAATTTGTGTTTCATTTTCGCACAATCCAACATCATCTGGGTCCCGCCCCAAAAAATGCATTACTTGGCCAAAAAGTCTGAAAAAAGCGCCATTTTTTAAGTTTTTTGATCATAACTTGGCCAAAAATGGATCAATCGAAAAGGCTTTTTGGGATTATTTGTTGCTAATTAAAAGACACATCTGATGCGATAAATAGCAAGTCGCTAGGTCCATTCTTTCCGGAGTTATGACTCTCGTCGCCGGGATGGCCGTCGCCGGGATGGGCGTGTGCGGTTAGATTTGGTATCTATCATACGCGTGTTTATATTTTATATGCCTGTCCATTTTATGAATGTTTTTTGGCCGGGACCCGGGACACAGTTTGACCCAAACAATCAATGCATACGCATACGTAGTATTCGCCAATGCGGTCCCCGTTCGCGTCGATGCGCACCACTTCGCCCATGTGCCCCACAAAAGTGCGGTTCCACATTCTGGCGGTCACGAGGCGCCCATCTCTTGCATTCGCGCGCGCCGCCAGAGTCTCATTCACTGCACTCGCGTAAAGAAGCACTGCGTTGTAGAGTGCGGTGGCGAACGTGTTCCCCTGCAGAGGGAATGTTTGCATTCGGCGATTTTATTGTGACATTATGACGCCACTGAGTTGGTCTAGAATTGAGTTTTAGGAATCCAATCCTGGAATAACGAAAAGCAAAAACATTCGATTGGACCCTAGCTATCGATTGATCATCCAAAGTGCAAAGTGTATTCGGTGAGAGACCTCAAATCGGTTGCCTGCTTGGTCGGGATGGCGAAGAATGATGTGCGTGAGGGCGCGATAGAGAACTTGTTCCATGTCCTGTTCTTTTTCTTCTCCTGCTGCTGAAGATCCATTTTTGGCCGACAGCATTGAAAGCGCCCTAAATGCTCGTCATATTCCAATCAATGCCAAAATTTAACACATCCAGGGCTTAAAATAATTCTACAAAATTGAACCAAAACTCTTGATTAGACTCGTAAAATCCATATCCATATTTACCCTGCTCCGTTGCCGAAAACATTGATGTTGATGAATGAATAGACGCCCGATTCTGCCATGCCGAGCTGTATTGGGAGAATAAGTGATTTTTAATCGTCAAAATGCCGAATACTCCGCACTGCTGGACTCCCCGAGTCCCCGACCACCGTGGAGAAGCGCGTTGAACAGTTTGCCAACATTGACGGGAGCAACCCCCCTGGTGCTGGTCAACATTGACCATGGCCGTTTATCCTAAGTATTCGGCATTTTGACGATTAAAAATCACTTTGAAATATGTTTACAGCCGATGTTTTAAAATATGTAAATGGTGAAAAAGTAGTTGTCTCCGGATCGGACGTCCGAATTGGAGCCACTCCGGATCGGACGTCCGAATTGGAGCCACTCCGGATCGGACGTCCGAATTGGAGCCACTCCGGATCGGACGTCCGATCTCGGTTGTCTCCGGAGTCGGACGCGACTTCGGATCGGCCGCAACATATATTTCAATAGGAGACCTCGTGGGCGGCGGACATGATTTGGCGCACTGTGTTTGGGTCAGCGCACAGAATAATGACTGAAACAAATTCTGAAATCACTCCCTGAAGCAAAGGTAGCACTTGAGGGCTCATTCGAAGCCAATAATGGTGGCTATTTGTCAAAAAAGGAGGATCATTCAAATTGGCTAATCAATCCTGGAGTTATTATTTTTTGATTGAACTCTGGCAAAATGTGCCAAATTTTTTTGCCAAAACTTTAGAGTGGTTTGACTAAATGAGTCCAACTTTTTTCAGGCCAGATAGCCCCTGTTATTGGCTATCAAATGATACTATTCATTCACTGTTTAGTTTGATTCATTTTCTTAAAAATTTGGCGTCGAAATGGCCCATCCCGATGTGATTGATCTACCGTTGCTGAGCATGCTGGCCTTGCGCAAATTCTCGCGCAGCCGCTCGTGTGCTCTGCGCACGATGCGCGCGTCCCGATGCGAGAAGTGACGGGCGAACAGCAGTATTGGGGAATATATCTGATATTTCGAGAACAAACCGATGATGCAATCCAACTGGCCAGTCACCAACTGCTCTATGGCCGCATTCAGTGCGTGCGCATCCGACAGACGCGAGTCCACAAAGTGCGGGCAACAGTTGCCTCTGCTGGTACACTTCAGTCAGCGCCTGTTTGGGGTTTTGATTTTGGTCAACATTTTTGTGACTGACAAGGACTGATCAATGTGTGAATTGATCACAGTGTGACCTTCTGTTTGACAAATTTTGCAAAAGAAAAAAGATCCCATTTCAATCGAGCGAATGAGATCACTTCTATTGAAAAACTGATCACCTGAACATTCCCAGATCAGCGCTGTTCAGCAATCACGGTGATCATTTAAACGAGTAAGTCTAATCAATTCATTTAAAAGTGCCACCGATTCCAGCAAGGGTCGCACTGTGGGCAGACTGAGTTTGTGCGGATTTTCGTAGGCTGGGCCCTCAGCGGCGGGAAGCGGCACCAGAATGTGGAGGGGATGTCGGCCAGAGACGCCAATATCCTCCCGTAGAGCAAGCGTGGCTCCGATGAACAAAGCATTCAAAAGAAGGAAACAAATTTGCCATTCATATCGACGCAAATTCGACATACTTTTGGCCGTTGAGAATTCAATTCTATTAATGAAACCAAAGATAACAGGTACAAAATTTGGACTGAAGAGTTTTACCCTAATGTATGCCATACAAACCGGCCGGAAACTAAAAAGTTGGGCAGTGGAAAATTATTTTCAAAAAATTGTTCGGATCTATAGATAACATGCATCCAATCAGTAGCGCCGTTTGCGGGCGGAACAGCCCGACTAGTGGCGAGCCAACTAGTGGCGGCCGACTAGTGGCAAATAAAGGAATGAATTTTTGGATAAACTCGGTCACAAAAATTCCAGACAATTAGGCATCAAATGTGAAATTTTTTAATTCAGAAAAGAGAAGCTAACATGATTTTATGAAAATTTTGATTCGAAGGCGAGCGTACGAAACGTTTCCGTATGTAATATACTAGTCTAGTAATTCATTACTACGCCTCGGCCCGTTTAATCCTAAGTCCTAGTCTAATGTGTAGCCAAGCAACTTTTTAGGCTTAAGCTTATTTCTAAGCCTAATATTATTACTAAAAAAATTACCTCAGAGACATTAATTTAACATTTGATGTCTAATTGTCTGGAATTTTTGTGACCGGGTTTATCCAAAAATTCATTCCTTTATTTGCCACTAGTCGGCCGCCACTAGTCTAGTTGGCTCGCCACTAGTCGGGGCGTACCGGTTTGCGGGTACTGCCCAACTTTCCAATGTCCCTCCCCCCCACCACACACACACAAAGTATACATAGTCATTCATTTTTTACGGGCGATGGGTTTGTCTCACTAGCGCCGGGAACCGAGAATAATGTTAAGTCTGCACGCCTGCCGAATACCTTTTAGGCGAAACCAAGGTAACCGACCCAAAACTCAAAAGTTCATAGAGAGCTAAAATGGTAGTCAAGGTGCTGAAGACATTTGATCGAAAATAATCTCTCTTTAATTGCCATTGCAACACATTTGGAATTTTAATCTAGGTATTTTAAGCACGAGAATTGTCCCGAATCAGTAGATGCCGGACTTGGTGAAGTTCCTTTTGACCACAATGTCGCAGGTTGCGGTGAACACAAAATCTGCAAAAAGGGGCATTTCCTTCCCTTCATTTAACCAGCTTTTTGCGAGAAACACATTTGGTCTCTTGCCTATGTTCTTGGTGTCGGTTGCGTTGGTAACGTGCGTGTAGATGGTGCGCCCATTGTTGCCATTGTGGTCCCTGGTGTTGTTCACCTTTTGTAGGCAAATTCAAGGTTTAGCATTTAAAATAAAATCTAAAATATTAATATTTTAATTTTAATTCGGATAAGGTTAATTCGCTTCCAAAAATGGTAGAAAAACCTATCAAACCAAATTTTTTATGCGAGTGGATTAATTAGCTACCAAAAATGGTTGAAAAAGCTACCAAATATTTCTTAAACTCAAAAGTACCCCCGAACACTCCAACGGTAAATAGCTCATTGGAAGCGTCTCTCTAAGAGCTGAATGGAATGGTACCAAAATTAGGCCTATCTGACCATTCTGAACAAAGTTATAGAAATATTGATGCAAACTTTGGTAGCTTTTTCTAGCACTTTTGTTAGCGTGCTCACATTTAAATTACCGATAGAAACAGGTGCTTGAAGAATTTGACCGCCGCCTGGAAGAGGTCCTTGGCGTCCATTTGGCGCTTTCGCACACCTGAATTGGCCCCAATTGAATGGCAATTTGCACCGAAATTTGATGCGCCTTGGAAGGCGGGGTAGTATTGCTCCAGCGGGACGAAGGGCAACTTCCTGGCGAACACGTCCTTCTTGTTCAGGAACATGATAATGGCGGAAGAGCCCAGGAACTTGTTCCGGTAGATGCCCCGGAACAGCTCGAACGTGTCCTCCATTTGGCTCTGTTCCGTTGGGAGGGAAGGCGCAAATTATTCATAAATTTATTGTTTGACTGGTGCACCGACAATTTGGGCGACGTCCTCCGTCATCTGGTTGTAGCAGGACAGCGACACAATGAACAGAATGGCCGCTATTCCCTCTGCAGAACACACGAATAATGCCCAGACCAAATCACACAAATTGATTTTAACCAATAACTTGGCTCCCAAAACTCTTTGATCAGTTGGTGATCAATGTTGATCAAAGGTGAAAATCCGATTTTGGATTTGGTAAAAAGATTGACCATTTTGATCAGTTCCAATCACCAACTGATTGGGTCTTCCAGAATAGGAAGAATGGGCTCTATTTTTTCAGTTCTATGAAAGTGTCAAAATTCAGACCCAATCTGCCTAAGAAAAGATGTAAAACGTCATGATTCAGAATGCTGCCCTTCCAAAGTTTGCCTTCACCCACCAAAGCAGTGGATCCATTTGCGGCGCTCCGTTCTCTGTCCGCCCACATCGATCAGCCTTCAAGTTCCAAACATCACAGCAAACTCATTGGCCATGGGGTGCTGACCTGATTGTGAACTTTTGGAAGGAGAAGTGGATCTCGTAGATCCCCTTGGTGCTGGCCCGCGCCTGAATGATGTCCTCCTGGCTGGGCCTGAAGTCCGCGCTGAGCAGTCGATGTGCATTGGTCAACAAACTGAATACAGTTGGGCATTCAATTAAACATTGAACACATTATTCATTGGCTCACAACTCAGTGTTGTCCGGCACGTAGAACTCCATTAGGCGCGCACAAGCAGTTCGCACTGAAGAGAGGCCCAAAAAATTGTGCACCTGAAAGTGAACAGAATGACTCAATGAATTTGAAGGACAAAACAGCCACTGAAGAATCAGTTCGGAAAAGCCGATAAAGAGGGTGATCATATGCAAAAAATCGAATTTGCTTTTCGGAAAATTTGGAAGCTATTTTAAAGTTTCGATGACCAATTTCGGAGCTACCTTTTCGGCCAGCTCTTCTGTTGACGAGTCCGCCATGGAGCACATTTGGCCGTCGTAGGAGAGCTCGAACAAGCGCACCAGGTCCCGCTCTTCTTGGGAGCCCATTTGGATGTGCAGCCGAGGGATGGCCCTCGCAATGTGGCTCAGCGAGTCCACCAGGTTGCAGCGCAGCGTGTGTCTGTGCCATTCAGAGGGGAAAATAAAATGTTGTCCCTTTGAAGTTTGAAGTTAAATAGAATTCACTTGAAATGCGACACTTCGCAGTGCGAAAAGCCGTCAGTGTGCAATATTCTGGAGAAAAATGAACATTTTAAATTAATTTAAAAAACATTTTAAATTAATTAAAAAATCAATACGTTTTCTTGTTTTTCTTATGTTTACACTCTCGATGAGCGGCTATGCAAGTCTAACGGACAAAGTGCTGGCCAATTTTCAGACTTAGAGGTGAATCCGCCCGTTTTTTGATAAATTTGGTTTCACGTTTCCCGCCCAGATCACCGCATCTGCTTCACGATTGTGCTCTTTCCCGAGTCGGCTGCGCCCAGCAGAAGGATTTTAAGCTCCGTTTTGCTCTCTTCGGCGTCCATCCTCAGCCGTAGTTCGATCTGAATCGTTTGGCAAACATTTGCACTTTGAAGTAGCATTTTAAATATTTATTATTAGCTCTCACTTTCCCCACCTTTTCATGGTTGACTTGATCCGTGGATTTTGGATTGCACAAAGAGGCGCCCATTGGACAGAGAAGCGGCACAACCCTTACAGGTTTATTTCAAAAGCTAAAAGTGTTATGTATTTGAATCTGAATTTGAATAGCAATCGATAAAAAAAAAACTTTTGAAAACTTAGTTTGCCCATCTTTTGGCTAAAGCAAAGCGTAAATTCCTCGTAAACAAGTGCTTTGTCCCGATCTACCAATGGGCCATCAGAACATCACCTTGCTCTAATGGTGGAGGACCCCATCAAAAAGTTGCGCGTCGCCGAACGCTCATTTTAAGGCGCATTGGTTGGCCAAAAGCTCGAGGGGGATTAGCATTTCATTAATTGGGCGCATGCAACAGCACTTTGCTCAATACACCTGACAGACACTATAGCGCCGTTTCATCACAGGTTCTCGACAATACACTTTTGCATTCTCTTATTCTCAATTCTCATTGCTCTAATTCCCCGGTTCTGAGTAAGACATTGACAAAATTTTGCGCCAAGGGTAGCTGCATAGCAATCGCTGGAAAATGAATAAAATGACACGCAACACAAGAGAAACATGGCTTTCGATGGTTGTCTGGGGTCAATTGGAGTCGTAGGCAAAAAGCAGACAGCAATCGCGTGCACTCAACATGTGTAATAACCGAAATTATTATTCCCATAATTGGGGCACTTTGGACAAACAACACAGACAGAAACCTTTGAACACAGCCCCAACAACAAGAGCTGACTCCCATTTCCTAGCAGAATTGAGATTTTAAAAAAATTAAAAATCGATAAAATATTGGATAAGCTCCGAGTTATAGGTCGTGAATGGAACAACACACATTTTGTCCTTGCCTCATAAGCGCAAAAGGCGCGTGCCAAACGTGTCTGCCCCCAATCAAATGTAGCCGTACCAAATCTGATAGTCCCAAATTCGAAAATATTTTCTACTTCATCCCATAAGCGGCGTAAGCAACATTGCATCCATCAGTGATGTAGCCACATCGACTGGGCAAATGTGTCATCAACAACCTTTTAAACAACTTTTAATTTCTGCTGCGCTTAGTTTCCCCAGCCATTTCCATCTTTATCATTCATTTTTAACGCATTCTCGGTTGAGACGCAGCCATGGACTTCAATACACTGCGCGTCCTGTTCGTCATCGGCTGCTCCTTCGTGTTCTCCGTCTTCATCGTGCTGCTGATGCGCCCGCTCTGGAAGTTGGCGCAAGACCGCATTGCGCTGTTCATCATCCTCAGCAAGGTCAGTGAGTGCCCTAAATGAGTTTGACGGTAATCGGACTGATCAAAGCTATGGCTCTCTAGGTCTAACTTTTGATCACTTTTTGAATAAAAGCAATACCTTTTGACGTTTTGATTTTGATCTTAACTGATCAGTGCTGATCAACAATTGATCAAGTTATCCAGCCAGTTGCTTCTAACACAGGAAGTGACCACGCTGGTCAAGCTGTGCTGTGTGATGGTGGTGAACACGCTGGTGCTGAGTGTGCCCGGCTTCTCGCTGAGCCTGGTCATGTCCCTGGTCACCGGCCTGTTCCTGACCAACGTCCAGTACGTACACGTGCTAGCGCTGGCGCTGAACCGGGCGCACGGGGCTCTCATGCCCTTCCACTACATGCAGCGGGTGGACAAACGGTACGCGTTATGCGCATTGTGGAGCGATGAAGATAAGATGTTTGGGTTTGAAATTGATTCGTAGTAAAGGGAATGATCACATAAAAACGCCTATTTTCTCTAAGGGGTAAAAAGCAAATTTAACATTTAAAAAATGGAAATTTGGATGACAAAGCCTCATTGCTCACAAATTTGAGATTAAAATGCTTTCTGTCCGGAAATTTACATTTTTATTTTTAACGGAAATTGGCATATCGCTTGCCCATTTTGGTGGTTTTCATGTTTTCGATTTCGATATTGACCTGGAACGAGATGAGAGCCCTTTTAGCTTTGTCTTGCTCCAGTGCATCGCCTGCTATCTGGTCGCGGCAGTGTGGACCGTGCTCTCGCAGCTGGGCGGCACTTCCGGCGTCTCGGTGTTCCAGTACGTGATCTGGGTCTGCATTCTGCTCACCATCGTCATGTACACTGCGGTGGCCGCCAGAATTGCCTGGTTCAATTGTGAGTGGAAATAAGAGGGAAAAGGCCGAGTGGGTGGAGGAATCGAAGAAGCTTGGATTTTCTTTTTGGTTGCTTTGATGAGTCTCCTCCATCCGGCTTTGACTTCGGCATAACATTTTTTTTCCCACAAATTATCACTTTTTTCCCACAAATAGAACTACATGTTAGGCTTAGACATAAGCTTAAGCATAAGCTTGGCTAGGCTTTAAGCCAAAATAGCCCACTTCGTTACACCTTGTTCATGGTTTTGCCAACTTTGACATGTCACAAAATCGGTTCTAAAACTAATGAAGCGATCAATATATACAATTTGTTAAATTTAAAAAAAAATGATAAACTTTTTTCTTCATCAAATCTTTAAAATTCTTATATAGGTATGTATATCAAATTATTTTGTCTTTAGCGGAACAGTGATATTTGTGGGAAAAGTTGTTAAATTTGTGGGAAGAAAAATTGGCACGCTTTGACTTCAAGTTCAAGCCATTGCCCCCCTTTTGCAGACCAAAAACGCTCCTGGACGGGCGGGAGTGAAGTGCCGGCGGCGGAAAAGGATCAGGTGAAGATTTGCATCGCCTGCTCCTCCAGCCTGATCAACGCCGCCTACACCACCTACATTCTGTGCAACACCGTCGGCTCATATGCCTACTGCGCCCCGCACATGGCCATCTACAAGCCGCCCTTCTTCAGCACCCAAATAGGTTCCATATTTGAATTTGGGCGTCCCCACTGGATTTAGGCCCGATCAATCCACTGATCTGAATTGGCTGATTCGATTAATCAAAGCAACTGAATTGATTCGATGACCGAAAAACATCTTTGATCAGTAAAATCAACTGATCAGAGAGATCAATCGATTTAGACAAGTGATAAGATCGATCAAAACAATTGATCCGGCCGATCGCATTCCGATTAGTAATATTTGATCGGTCTCGATTAGAGGGGACGCCTAAAATGTGTGAAACAGAGCTCCCAAATAGGCCAACTGTCCACCACGCTGTTCTCCCAAATCACCAATGTCACCGAGGAGTTGTGTCTGCTGGCCCTGTCCAGGGACTTTCGGAAGGCCTTCGTGGCCCAGTTCACTTCGCTCACTTCTCCAACAGGCAACAGCGGCAGCCTAACGATGGGAGCAAGTGGGGCAGCTCCAGCAGGACAGAGAAATGGACCGTCCATTGGAATCCGGTGCGTGAATGTGTCGCGTGTGGCGCCGAATGGAAACGGCACAACCAGTCGCAGAATTTGATCCATGAATGATTAGAATTTAAAATTGATAAACTTCTCCTAAATGGCAAATATGAAATAACAATTTAATTAGACATTATTTTTCACAAAACTGAATGTTGCAAAAATTAAAATTTACACACTCAGATTTTTGGTCTAATTAAGCGCTTGAGATCAAAACTTAAGCATGAACAAAATAACAATTCAATTCAAAATAGCGATTTAAAAATCAACTTTCAGTTAAAATGCTAAAAAAGCAGAGGTCAAGTGGTGTGGATGGGTCAGGTTTCGTTTATCCATTTTCAATGGTTATTCTTTATTCAATTCCAATGCTTATTCAATTTCCATGGGAAAAGTGTCGCTGTGCATTCTGGGGAGAGGGAGACAAAAGTAGACCCAGTGCTGCAAGCTAGGGTGGCACGGGATCGGGATCCCGGCCGATTTTCGGGATCGGGATTTCCGGGATTGACAAGTGTCGGGATTGAATCCCGATCCCGATTTGGTCCAGTTACGCAAATTGAAAAAATGAAATATGTGGGAGAAATAATAATTAATTAAGGACAAAGATGAGAATGAAAACAAATTTGGCCTTTTGATTTAAAAAATTCTCAAATAGGTTCGTTCCAATTTATTCAAAAAATGCCATTATATCCAGTGCAAAATAATCCCGATCCCGACCCGGGACCCGGGATCGACCCTCGGGATCCTGATCCCGACTTGCTCAAAAACGGGATCGGGATTCGGGATCGGGATTGAAAATGTCGGGATATCCCGCTCGATCCCGACCGGGATCCCGATCCCGTGCCACCCTAGCTGCAACCAGTACATCATTCTCCGTCCCTCGTCAACTGCTTCTCTGTGTTCTCCAACACGTACTCTCTGCGCCCAATCAGTTTTAGCTGTAGCACTGGATGGTTGTATAATGTATAAATATAAACAATAGAGAGTTAGAGAGAGTTTGAGTTCATGCCCAGCATTCGAAAGAATGAAGGGACTGAAAGATGAATGTGGCGTTTTTGGCCGAACCTGGCCAAAAATTCATTTTTCATCTGAAGGCAATGACATTGGCCAAAATGCTGGAAATACACATTCTTGACTTAATCACTGATTATTTATTCAGATGTATTTGTTGTCGCAACCTCTTCTGATTGTGACAGGACTCAAGGATTGCAAGGATACAACGGACATCAATATCTGCAGCCACACCAGCACTAAACAACATTTCTGATTCTGACCTTCTGACTCTCACTTCACTTCAACAGAAGCAAAAGCGCAACGGAAAAGCAGCAGCTGCCAGTTATCGATTTTTCGAAGGGAAAAGCAATGAGTTGTTGGGCTTTGTTTGTAGTTTGCGGAGACCTCTAGAGTCGAGAGCGGGAGAGAATGTGAGGATTGAATGAAAAATGTTCGTCCAAATTAGACATTGGGAATTTCGAATTGTTCCATCCGAGAGCACAGAGACCAATTTGTTTCGATAATTTACACTCAACTAGGTATCCAATTTGGAAAATGAATTATTCTGCGCTCCGTACCCACTCTACCGCCAAAAACAATTCAGTGAACGCGATCTATATAATTGATCACATTTCTTCCCTTGAACGATAACAGAAACTAGAAATAGTAGAATAAATCGCGTATAAAAATGGATGGGTTCACTGAACAAATTCCCATTATAAAGCCCTAAAACATTAACTTAAATTTTGGATTTTAAAATGCATATTCTCGAGATTATTCTTAGGTATTCCTTTTTCAGTCGGACCCCCAATTCTGTGTGCTCTTGCAATCCCAATTTCCCAATTGAAATCAACCCGCAATGGTCCAGTTCAAGCTGATCTACTTCGACGGTCCCGGCGGCATCGCCGAGTGCTGCAGACTGCTGCTGCACTTCGCCCAGCAGCCCTTCGAGGACATCCGCTACTCCTTCTCCGACCAGAGCCAGTTCCAGAAAGTGAAGCAAAGTGAGTGGCATCTGGGCGTCAAATGGGGTCTTTAAATGGCTCAATTGGGTAGATTTCTTCTACGGCAAATTGCCCGTGCTCGAAGTGGACGGCCAGCAACTGGCCCAGAGCGCCACCATTCTGCGCTATCTGGGCGAGAAGTTCGGTAGGCAAAGCGCAGTATTGGGGCCGATGGGGCAGCAATGGTTGTTTAAGGGATCTGGCTAATTATGGTTGAATTATGTAGATCAGTTCCGGAACAAGTTCAGATCAGTCTGAATCCAATCAGGTAGAGCAACTTGATCCAAAGTGTTCTATCAGATTGACTGGATTAATTAAGTCTGGTCATTGCCCGTTAATTAGATTTTGTACCAAAATAGGCTAATCGAGCCCACTGAAATGGCCAAATTTTGTGATCACAGGCTTGGCCGGAAAGGACGAGTGGGAGCGGGCAAAGGCCAACGAGATCATCGACTTCCACAAGGATGTGCGCACAGACCTCTACCAGTACATGTTGGTCAAGCTGGGCTTCGTCAAAGGCGACCTGGTGAGTTTGTGGGGATTTTTGGATTGAGCAGAATCAATGAGAATCCGTGGCTTGGACAAGAACAACGAGACTTGTCAACAGTGAAAATGCCTAATTTGTAGTAAAGTACTTTGTCCAAAATGTCAATGTGGCCTGATCTCGTCACATGCAATGTTCTTGTCAGAAATTATACACATTCAGCTTCCCAATGAGAATGAGGATTAAACCATTAAAAAAAGGAACAACTCCGTGCGGACGTCTTCGTTCCCGTGTTGGCGCGTGCTGGTCCCCTCTATGAAAGGCTGCTGTCCAGTTCCCATTCCGGCTTCTTCCTGGCCTCCGGTCTGAGCATGGTCGACTTCATGGTGGCCGACTTCGTGCTGGTGCTGCGCAATGTGGAGCCCCAACTGATGGGGGCACACCCTGAACTGCTTGCGCACTCGGAACGCATCCATGGACTGCCCCAGCTGCGCAAGTACCTCGAAGGGCGAGGATACTGATGGAACACAGAATGGAACTGGGAAGGGGAATCTGGCCATGGGAGGAGGAGAGAGAGGCTGATACTCATTACTCAGTGCAAATCTGCAAATTGACAAAAATGTATTGGATGTTCTGAACTGAATTTCTCCAACAAATATTTACGCAAACACCAAACACCAATTGAAAATGTTTAGAAAAGACACAAAGATTGGAACATCACAAGCTCAATTGTTCAGAATGAATGGAAAGTCCAAATCCAAATTATAGCTCTCCTTCGGTGGAATATACGGCTTTCTCTCCCTCCTCTTCTTCTTTTTGTCCTCATCCTCCTCCTCTTTCTTTTTGCTCTCCACCTTCTTCGACAAATTCACTTTTATGCCGCCCATGTCCAACACGTTTATCATGTCCAATTCCTCTTGAGGGACGTAGAAAGCTGTCTGAAAAGTGAAAAGTACGGAATGTATGTATTTTGCTGTTTGAGATTGGAAATTCTGATTTTTAGGTTGTGGATATTTGGGAGATTCTTCCATTCGGGCGAGTCCGAAATTTGATAAATGAAAATGCCTGAAACTTACGAAATTATTTCGTCCAGTCTCCACTTCAAAGTGGAATTTGCCATGGCAATATTGCGTGTCGGCCACATAGTCCAAGCACTTCTCGCCTTCTGGCATTTGCATGCTCCATATGGTCATTACAACGCTGTTCTCGTCCCCACAATTCAGTTTGACAAAGTATTGTTTGGCATTCTGCATCCGGATGACGCAAACTCGGCCCTGCACTGGCTTCTTCATTTTGGCTGAATTGCAAAATTCATTCGAAATGTTTCGTCCCTTCCCCAGAGCAATTAACTTGTTGGTCATGACGTTTTAAAAGTGCAAGTGTCACAAATTCATTTGGGTGTTAGCCTTCGGCCCGCTTACCTTTATTTCGTTTTTATTTGGTTGAAAGGTTCAAAAATCGAACATTTATCATAAAATTGTGATTTTTGACACTTGCACCTTCTTTTAATACGGAACAAAGTGTTCTCCCCTCGACATGCAAGAGACCAAAAAGGCCCTTTTGGTTATGCGTGCCAATTTTTATTCCCACAAATTTAACAACTTTTTCCCACAAATATTTCGTTCCCACAAATTATCACTTTTTTACCACAAATTTTATTAGCTTAGCTTAAGCTTAGCTTAGTAGGCTTTTTATCTTAAGCCAAGGCAAGCTTAGCTTAGCTTAGGCTTAGCTTAAGCTTAGCCTACGTCTAAGCCAAAAGTATAGCCAAGTAGGCTTTTTTTAGCCAAATTCGGGAAGTTCGGTTCTAAAACTAATGAAGCGATCAATATATATTTGTTGAATTCTTGTGGGAAAAAAGTGATAATTTGTGGGAACGAAATATTTGTGGGAAAAAAGTGATAATTTATGGGAGAAAAAATGTTATGCCTTTGGTTATTGATTACCTAACAACATAGGTAACTTCCCTTTTAAATGTGTTTTTGTTCAAAAATGCTATCAGGTATGTGACCATTTTGGGGAAAATAAATCTTTTTCTCAAAATGTTACCCGGTTCACAAGTGTGCAGAGCAGTTCGGCGAAAATGTCTGTTGTTGAAGACGCTCAGACGACCATAACAGGATCCCAATTTTGTGCACACGTAATATGTTACTTCTCCACGAGTTCTGTCAATTTTGTGTGCGATTCCATCAAAAATGTGCCTAGTATCTCCCATTCCCCTAAATTCCTCTTCTATAAGGTAAACAAGGATTAAATACATAAAAAGGTAAATAATTTAACCGTTCATTTGTGGAAGTTGGTTAATGAAATTGCTTTTACGGTCCCCTTCTCTGACTGATTGTCAGAATATTTAATTTTACGAAAATTTTCTATACTCACAATTGTGATGCAATTGTAGCTGATTGCCATTCATTGGCTTTCTGATCACTTCTCGGTCACATGAAAATTAATTAATCCGTTAATTTATGCAAATTATGAACTATGACTGATTCCCTACCGAACAGCACGGGCGGACTTTGCTGCAAAGCGGGGCCTTTTCTGGGTTCATGGCGGCGGTGGTGCCGGTGGTGTTTTGAGCGTTTGGTGTGCTTGCCGTGACCAGACCCCGACCCAGAACGAGAACTATGTCCGGATCTGTTGTCGCTGCGGGAACCAGATCTACTGCCACTGCGAGAGCCAGATCTGCTTCCATGTGATGTCGATTTGCCATGGCTACGGCGATCTCCTCTGCTCAGGCTCCGTGAGCCCAATCGGGGTCCACTTCTTGAGCCAGATCTGTCTTCTGATCGTGATTTGCTGCGGTCGCGTCTGTCGTCTAGTGATGATTTTTGTTGCCCATGTGCGATCTCAACATCCTTATCATTTTTGTCACTCATGTCCAACACGTTTATCACATTCACTTCCTCCCTTGAGATGAGGAAATTTTTCTAAAATTTACAATTAAGTGCAATCTGCCATTTGGTCTGAGAATAGCACAATTTCAAGATAACTTACTTTTTTCGGTCCTGTCACCTCAAACTGGAATTT
>VAHH01000723.1:0-21738 GCA_013357305.1 Radopholus similis | reverse complement strand
TCCAGATTGGTCGGATCGGTCTAATTCTAGCACCATTCGATTCAGCTCGTCGAGACGCGTCGAATGAGCTATAATTTGTCGATTTTAAATTTTTGAGCTGAAAATCCAAAAGGGTCCCCCCTGTGGTTTTTGCCAACTTTGACATGTCATAACTTTGTCCATATTGGTCGGATCTGAAAACTGACCCCGGATTCGTGTTTAGCGCCCAAAAATATCCCATGTACGTGATTTTCAGCAAAAAAAACCAAAAAAAATTTTCAAATCTGGGTAGAGATAACCGACAAGTACCCATACCTATTTATCAAAATTTACAGCCTCAAATCTGACAGACTTAAGTTTCTCGATGTACCATGATTATGCCCAACAGTATGTCTGCAACTCCCGTTCAACAATCGATGATAATGAACAACTTTGCAAATTTCAACAATTCAATCTCACAACCACAATTTCAAGGACCCTGGACAATTACAGCTCAGGAACATCAACAAAACGAGGAACAATTCATGATATTGCATCCGTCAAATGGTTTGATTGGCGGAGAACAGGCACGACCGTTTTTCCTCAAATCCGGACTTCCTTCTAACGTACTTGCCCAAGTTAGTCATTTTTCGCAAGTTGACAATTATTAACATCGATTAAGATTTGGCAAATATCTGACCTAAATAAGGATGGGAAGCTAGACCGTTTGGAATTCACAATCGCGTAAATTTTTTAAATCGCACAAATTCTCAAATTTTTGGCTGTTCTAGGATGAAATTAGTTAAAAATTGTTTGGCTGGATTACCACTTCCACCAACATTGCCAGACTCAATGCGACAGATCAGTGGTATGACAAGTTCGTACTTCGGCGGATCAGTACCGCCCGCTCCATTTGGCAATTTTCCATCCTCTAACGGCGGTGGAGCCGCTATGCCCATGCCTCCGCGTCCGTTGTCCACCCATGGATCGATGCCGTCAATTGCCTCCTCCTCCCAAAGATCATATGGCAGTTACTCCGCAGGTTCAGCAATCTACATCTTCAATATAACAAATGATGTAATTCAGCACCTACACCAACTGGAGTTGGTGGAGCGCCGCCGTTTTTAATGGGCATCAAAGAATTGGGCGATTGGAGTATGCCACAGCCATTAAAGTTGCGATTTTCACAGCAATTCAACCAGCTGGACAGAAGTCGCATTGGCCTTCTCACAGGTCAACAGGTAAGCTTTTATTTTGGGGCACTAACACCTCATTTTCGCATAAAGGCACGTGGAGTGCTCGGCGAAAGTCAGCTTCCTACCCATATTCTGGCGCAAATTTGGAATATGTCGGATGTAAACAAGGATGGCTGTCTGAGTATTGAAGAGTTTTGCATCGCAAAATTTTTAATCGAGATGGTGAAGGTAAGAAAAAATATAATACTCGATCATTTGCACCAAAATGTAATTTTATAGAATGGATATGCTCTTCCGCCCAAATTGCCAAACGAGCTTTACGCATTCTGCCACAGGAGCAAAACTGCTTCTCCGTCAACTGTGGGGTTGAGCGAAGCTGCCGATCCAAATGCACCTCCTCCTCAAAAACCCGGCCACGGTCAATTCAAGAGTTTCGAAGACAAAAGGAGAGACAATCTTGACAAGGGACAGGCAGAGCTAGAAAGGCGGAGACAAATTCTGCGAGAAGAGGTCGTAATTCAGCGTATTATTGTTAGCAAAATTTTATTTGCAGGAAGAAAGACGCCATGCCGAAATTGAGCGCAGGG
This sequence comes from Radopholus similis, assembly GCA_013357305.1. Lineage (NCBI taxonomy): Eukaryota > Metazoa > Nematoda > Chromadorea > Rhabditida > Pratylenchidae > Radopholus > Radopholus similis. The sequence goes on along the minus strand of VAHH01000723.1, from coordinate 19,997 downwards.
AGCGGGAAGAAGCAGAGCGTAAAGAACGTGAGCGTCAAGAGCTAGAGCGGAGACGCGAAGCGGAAATGGAGGCGGAGCGGCAAAGGGAAATGATTCGCGAGAGGGAAAGGGCGGTAGAAGAGGATCGTTTGAAGGCCGAGAGGGAGGAGACAAGACGTCGGTTGGAACAGGAGCGGATCAGGGAACTGGAGAAGATACGCATACGCGACTTAGAGGTCTAAAAGTGGGTAAATTATTGTCTAATGTTAGAATGTTTAGAACCAACTGCAAGCGGAGACAGAGAAGAGCACCCAGATCCAACAGCGCCACCGCACAATGGCCTTTCAGCTCCAAGCACTTGACGAACGCTCACAACAGCTCAATGGGGAAATCACTGAAGCGAGGAATACAATATTGGGGATAACGCAAGAAATCGAAGGAATGCGCGGACAGCGGGATCAAAAGATGGCAAGGATAGGCGAATTGGAACGCGGATCAAAAGAAGTCCGAAAAGGGCGCTAGGAATGTGGACGTTGCTATTTAACCGTGCATTTGCAGATAATTGTGCAGAGCGAGCGGTTCAGTCATGAGAACCTGCAACTTCAGTCGGAGTTCCAGCGTCAACTTTCACGTGTCAACGAAATTGACACGTTGCGTCGTGAAATAGGCGAGTTGGATGAGACAATTCAAATCGCTGAGGAACAGAAGGAAGCCATCAAAGAAAGGTCAAAAAATCAGGAGAAACTCGTCACGGAGGTTATATTAACGTAACAAATGGATTAATTGAATATAATTTTAAAAACAGAAACGGCCGGATTGGGATCAAAGCTGCCAAGGAATTCAGAATGTCGAAAATGTTTATATGGAACTGCTGGGGAAATACAATCTTGCTCGGACAGCCGCTGGCGCTGCACCCACACCCCAAACTGCTGCGCCCAATGGAGCTTACGAAATGCCGCCGGATGCAGTGTTCGGTTCGATTGCCTGTAGAAGGACAAGTCAAACTGGGAGTGCAGCTGGCGGATTTGACAACGACTTCAATTCGGACTTCTCTACGTTTGGAAGACCTTCTTTGGAAAGGGAAGCATCATTGGACAAAATTGACTTGCAACCGCTCGCGTCAATGAATGGGGGCGCTCCAAATGCCGCAAAGCAGCCCATTCAGGCCAACAACGAACAGCCCGGGCTAAACACGTCGGCCGTCAAAACGGTCAAGTATAGAGCTCTGTTCGAGTTCAACGCACGGTCCAACGACGAATTGACCCTCCAGCCAGGCGACGTCGTCTTGGTCTTCGAGGGGCATCAATCAGAACCGGGATGGCTAGGTGGAATTCAGAAAGTATCGTCGTGTCCATTCTTTGTACCACTAAAAATAATTCAGCTGGACAAATTCGCGACAAAGTTGGATGGTTTCCAGCCGCATTTGCCGAGCCCATGTCTCTAGGAACTAATCGAGCTCAAGAGCCTTTGAAGAAGGGCGCAAGTCTGACTGGTTCTCCTTCGGGTGAGCCCCTGGCGAGTATAAAAGAGGAGGGCGAAATGCCATCATTGACACCGGGGGCAATAGTGACGGAACCGAAAATTGAGGAAAGAGCGCAGTTCAAAGCAGATTTCACGTCGGGTGAAAATTTTTATCCGAATCGATAATTTTTTTGCCATTTCAGCGTTTTCAAAAAGTATTTCTTTGAACGATACAACTCCAGCTGGAATTGACGCTCAATTAAAGCCAATGGGTTCAATGAGTACAAGCATTTCTGCAGCTGGCGCTCTTTATGATCTCCCGCCAACAGAAGAACCTATAGCTCAAAAAACGATCGAGAATGCCGCCACAAATTCCTCCGGCGATAGAATACAGGTAATTGTGAACAGTCCCTTCTCCGTTATTAGCGCAAAATAACAAAACGGATCCATTCAGGCTGCATCTGGGCCAATGTATGAACTTCCTCCGGGTGATGATGGAAAAGTTGTTACAAACGAGACTACTCCCGATGAACATCGTGTTCTGGCTGTGGGAACAGCACTCTATCAGTGGAAAGCTCGCAACGAACAGGAAATGTCATTTGCTCGCGGAGACACCATAGAAGTGATTGAGCAGGCCGAGATGCGCTGGAAAGGCAGACTTCAAAAGAACAGGCAATATAACTGCTTGGGTGTTGGAGGTTATGACGGGTGGTTTGTTTCAGAAAGGTGCAAGGCTGGTTCCCAAAAAGCTATGTGAAATTGAGTGCTTCCGCAAGTGATAAATTACCAAAGACGCAAGAACAAATTGGGAATGGCAAACAGCAGAACGGAGTTGAACACCTGCCGTTTGCAGAGGGACAAGGTGCTGCAGTATGTCAAGACAATGGGGAGTGGTTTGTTGTGAGTCTTGGGGATTGTTTGTTTGACAGTCGTCGATATTGGCCCATTAAGGCTCTGTACCAATTCGATGCTGTCGAATCAACCGACCTATCTCTGAAGCCTGGAGATCGGATTTGGGTCATCGACCAACGTGACGAGTGGTGGAAAGGAACACACGGAGGCCGGACGGGCATCTTCCCCGCCAATTATGTGCAGAAAATAGCTGAGGAGCATCAGGAGAAAGGTGGAAATGGCACCATGTGAAGCAGCAGCAATTTGCACTTTTTAAGTGGTTACTATGTCGTCTACAGCAGTCGAAATAAAACACACCATTGGGCGTGCCATTGCCGCGTTCGAAGCCACGGCATCAAACCAGATTTCTTTGGCGCCTGGCGACATTGTCAAAGTGCATCAAACTACTCCTGGTAAAAGGCATTAGTATTCGGATTGGTCCACCCCTGATCATTCAGGGGGCTGGTGGGAGGGCGAATTGGAAAGGGACGGTGAAAAACACAGCGGATGGTTCCCGGGCAATTACATCCAGGTCGGGAGGCTCACGACGATTTTAGAATAATCTATGTTTTGAGGTGCTTCCGCCGGAGGACGGAAAGGTGCTAGCGACCGCTGCATTTGATTACGCAGCACAGCACGACGACGAATTGAGCTTCAAGGCGGGAGAAATCATCGAAGTTGTAGAACGCATAGATTCGCAATGGTGGAAGGGCAAGAAACACGGACAACAGGACCAACAAGTTCCATTACTATTTCCAGCTAATTTTGTGCAGTTAAAATCACTCACACCATAATAATAATAAGAGAGAGAAACTATTCCCGACACAAAAATGACTATATTACATAACTCTCTGATATATGTACAACCTGTCCATTCTACCAGTGGAAATAAGTAATAATTTAATTTGTAAATCATTAATCGATTGATTCCATAAGTTTTCAGTCTTCATTCCCTTCGTGATATTGTGTTGTGACGCAAAATAGAAAGCAATAATTTGATCAACCCAAAATTATTCATTAATTTGCCAAATTATTACTTATTAGTATAGGCGAAAAATCGGAAATATCTAATTTGCTACCGTTTGTATATGTAAAATCCAAATCTTAAAAAACAGAGATACTAGTACCAATTATAATTGCATTTTCGAAAAGGAAAAGATTAACTCGGAACCTAAATGAGATTAATCGGGAACCAAAATGAGATTAATCTGGAACCAAATGGGGTAATTTTGGACGCTGATCACGAATCTGAGGTCGGTTTGTCATGGTGACTTAAAATGTGTTTAAATTTGTTGTCCCCCACCGCTCCCTTTTCTCCGAAAAAATTTGGTTCCAGATTAATCTCATTTTGGTTTCGAAAAAATTTGGTTCCCGATTAATCTCATTTAGGTTCCGAGTTAATCTCCTCGCTTTTCGAAATGATGGGCTGAATTTCATCATCTTTTAATTCTGGCTGTTGGAGCGTTGGAGGGCTCGATTATCTTCCGATTTTATTAGATCTAACTAAAAACGAGCGACATCAGCGGCACATCGCATAAAACAAAACGTTTTAGTGCTCTAGCACCGAAATTTTTGCAGAAGTTGCATGGCCATGATATGATAAGAACTCAAGATGGGGGTTCCCCAAAAATGTGCATTCGGCCACGACGATAGCTGGGAAGGACGGGAAACCTCCCGCTGCAAACTAACTGCAAAAACAAGCGAATATCGTTTTCGTTTATCTCATTGGAAATTGCACCATTGCTGATTAACCATTAACCATCCCATCTCTAATAAACCAAACGAATATATAAGTATGAATTTTTACTTTAGGTGTCTAGTAGTGAGGGGTGGTGACTTGGTGACGTTAGCGTCCGCGCCTCTCTCAGCGTTTTTATACATAGTTCCACTTTCAGAACTCGGAACTGCTGGTGAGAAGCTGAGAAGTAATAAATAAGCCAGCCAGTCATCCCCCCCCCCCTCCCCCATTAACCTCCCCATAAAGTGGGCGCGAGACCACGTGGGTTTTTGGGTTTGGATCTTTGGATATTGTTTTTCTCAAAATTAATGTCTAATTTGTAACGCCTTCTCTTCTATTATTTACTAAGTTACTAAATATTAATACTGATTTTTGATTTTATAGTGGTGGCTAGTATAGGTTGGTATAGAGGTATACCTAGGTAATTGACTAAAGAGCTAACCAATCACAAATTGATCATCGGTCTCTGTGGTTCATTCACATAAAACGAATCAACTTACTAACAACGGTTCACTTTCTTATCACAGGGTGGGTTGACAGTTAAACCTACGACTCCGACCATAAATTTTTCGTTTCTTGTAATCTCTTTCCTTATTAAGCGATAACTGATATTTCATTCCAGATCAAATTCCACACAAAAATTTATTTCTTCTTGTGCGTAGACAGCACAAAAGATGATTCGTAATCCAAGTGTTAGCGCCATCCGGGGTGCCGTTGCGGCGGCGTTGCGACAACAACAACAAAAATGTTTTTCGGCTGCGGTTCTTGATCCCCATGATCAATTGAAGGACTCGGACAAGCCAATGGCAGAGCAAATGAACCCTTCATTTTACAAGATGGTCGACTATTATTTCGACAAGGGGGCTTCTGTAATTGAGCCAAAAATTGTGGACGAAATCAAGTCTCGTTCAATGTCACAAGATGAGAAGAAAAGCCATGTGAAAGGAATCCTAGCTGCGATTAAGCCAGTCAATAAGGTTATTCTCTAGATGTTTAGATATTTTAGTATAAAATTTTTTTAATGGTGTTTAGGTATTGTATGTTGCCTTCCCCATACGGCGCGACAATGGCAACTTTGAAATCATTGAAGCCTGGAGAGCACAACACTCAGGTATACTGACAACTCCTGTCTTGAATCCTGCAATATTTCTTTGATGAGTCTAGACCATCGAACCCCGACCAAAGGAGGCATCCGTTACTCGCCAGATGTTTGTGAAGATGAAGTCAGAGCACTTTCTGCATTGATGACGTACAAATGCGCAGTGAGTCGTTCCATTATTCATTACATCGTTTTCTATATTTAACATAGGTTGTGGATGTTCCATTTGGCGGGGCCAAAGGCGGCGTGAAGATCGATCCGCGCAAATACTCGGATTACGAGGTAATCATTCTTTCTTTCTTTTTTTAATTTTTTAATAGATTGAGAAAATCACTCGCCGACTTGCGATAGAGTTCTCCAAAAAAGGTTTTCTCGGTCCCGGTGTTGACGTTCCTGCACCTGATATGGGTAAAAAGGAGCGAGACTTTGCCCTATTAGAGTTTAATTCTGTTTAGGCACTGGCGAGAGGGAAATGGTACAGTCAAATTTGCAATGGACAATCTAAAGTCCGTTTAGGCATGGATTGCGGACACATACGCACAGACAACCGGACACTTGGACAAAGACGCTGCCGCCTGCATAACAGGTGTATCTTATATTTTGTTTGCCTTTAAATCTAAATTATAGGAAAACCAATCGTCGCCGGTGGAATTCACGGGCGCATTTCGGCCACCGGTCGTGGAATTTGGAAAGGGCTGGCTGTTTTTGTGAACGATGAAGAATACATGAGCAAATTGGGATTGACGCCTGGGTTCAAAGGGAAAACATTCATCGTCCAAGGATTTGGTTAGCAAAAGACCGCACAATTATAATTTCAGTGGGAAATTTCCAGGAAATGTGGGTCTGCATACCCACCGTTATCTGCACAGGGACGGAGCAATATGGCAATTTATTCAGTCCATTTCTGGAATTAATTTCGAAATTCAGTGTTGGCGTTCAAGAGTATGACTGTGCCATCTACAACCCGAAGGGAATTCATCCGAAGGAGCTGGAGGACTGGAAAATTGCGAACGGAACTATCAAGGGTTTCCCCGGCGCGAAACCCTTCGAACCCTTTGCTGACCTAATGTTCGAGAAGTGCGACATCCTTGTTCCGGCTGCCTGTGAGAAGACCATCCACCTGGGAAATGCCCACAGAGTGCAAGCGAAGGTAAATAACCAATAATGCCCCGGTCCATTTCTCACGGGACATCTTGCCATTAGATAATTGCCGAAGCCGCCAATGGACCAACTACTCCTGCAGCCGACAGGGTTCTGCTTGAGCGCGGCGACTGTTTGATCATTCCCGACATGTTCATCGTTAGTGAAAAAGATGCGGCGAAGACTTTTCAGGATTTCCCGTTCAGAACAGCGGTGGTGTCACAGTTTCGTTCTTTGAATGGCTGAAGAATCTGAACCACGTTAGTTTCGGTCGGCTGACATTCAAGTACGAGAGTGATTCGAACTACCTGCTACTTGGTTTTTTCGTACATTGGGACTCAATCTCTCTTTACACACATTTCAGGCTCCGTTCAAAAATCGATTGAAAACGCATTCGGCCGAGAAGTGCCAGTGAACCCGTCGCCAGACTTCCAAGCGCGAATCCACGGGGCTTCTGAGAAAGACATAGTGCACTCGGTGAACATTACTCGGGAACCGGAAGTATCTCGGGGGTTAAGGGTCTCGAATACACCATGAACCGCTCTGCGAAGCAAATCATCGCTACCGCGGAGAAGTACAATCTCGGCCTGGATCTGCGCACAGCCGCATACGCTAACGCCATCGAGAAAGTCTACCAGACATACCAGACTAGCGGATTCACGTTCACTTAGACTCGTGCGCTATAATAGGTTCCCACCGGTGATGAACCCGTTTTATTTACCTTTTCCTTCTAACAAATAAAGGCAAGAAATCTTGTTTGAAATGCGTAGCAGATTGGTTTATTCTATGTGAATAAATTGGGACGAATCAGCTGTGTTTGTAGGGTATTCCGTTTTGAACAGTTTTCGCATTTTGAAAACTATTTCATGAAAATAAGTTTGCGTAACGAATATAAACAGTGAATGCGACTGTTGGATATCGGAGGGTCGATGACCGGATTGGGCAAACTGACTACACTTTGTCTCTTCCCCCGTCTACTCGTCATCCGTCTTCTCAGCCTCTTTCTTTGCATCTTCTGAGTCCGGATTAAACACCTCCAGAATGGCACGTCCTTCCACCTCAGACATACTGAGCTGCTTCAGTACCTAAATCATCCAGCGAATTTTGTTCCACAAAAATGTTCCCAGAATTGGAATTTCTCGTGGCCTACATGGGATGCTTGATCAACGGGGTATACGCGATAATTTGGGGCGTTAATTTGCCCGTCTGCGAGCAAAGCAACCAGGTTCTTCAATTGCTCGATGGAACCGCGAGTGACTCCCATAATAGCAAGGCGGTTCTTGGCCACAAGTTTGATTGGCAGTTGAACATCCAAGCCGGAAAGGCCACCGACGAACAGCACCCCGCCCTACGGAAAAATAAATTCTTCGTGCGTACAATGCACAATCCAACCTCTGAAAGGCACTTCAATGAACGAGTTACAGTGCGAGGGGATGTCACGAAGTCGAAAACGATCTGGATAGACATTGGTTACCCCTTAAAAAGATCTAGCCGAATGCAAATAAACCATAAGTCCGCTAGTCGCAACATCTTTGGTGCGCATAATCAAATACTCCTCGAACTCTATAATTATTTTTGGTGGGTGTGTGTGCCTGTCATTGTATGTATGTAATACCTGAATCGTCCCAGTGTACCACAAAGTCTGCTCCGTTTCTCTCTGCCAGACAAAGTCGTTCCTCTTTGGCATCGGCCACTATCAATTTGGTTCGTCCATCTTGTCCAGAGGCAAGAAAATGCTTCGCCAGAGTCAAAATCCATAGTCCCAATCCGCCAGCACCAACGATGAGTATGTTGCAAAAACCTTTGGTGTTCGAAATTGCTTCCACGATTGGCCGAGCCTATGATTGATTTGAATGTTTCTTCGTCAAAAACATCGACCCACATGGACAATTGCTGAGAGCGCCCAAGTTGCACCTGCTGGAAGAATTGAGGCGACATGCATCGACAACGTGTCGGGAATTTTGACTAGAAGTGAGAGGTTGGGAACTGCTACGAAGTCAGCATAGCCATTTTGACACATCTATAGTAAATTATCCAAAATTGTCAATTCGAATGCTTGATACTTCATCAGTCGGCCAAACAATGACTTTGTCTCCCTTTTGCAAATTAAATTCGCTTGGATTTGCCTCTGCTCCAAATTCATCAATGACTCCAGAGACTTCGTACCCTGGGGAGGGTGGGTAAGAGTAACCCATGTATGTCACAATGAATTAATATTAACCTGGAAAAAGGCTGGTGTCCTTAACGCCATGAATGATTCTGGCTTGCTTGGTGTTGCTAATTTCTTTGTCCGTTAAGCAGACACCAGCATAGCACACCAAAAATAAAAAACGTAAAAAATATTCTATCATGTTCAATAGTTGATTTCTAACAAAAAACAATCTATCCCCAAAATTGATTAAATTTACTTTGACTCTTGCTCCTTTTGCGGGCACATCTGGAACTTCGTCCTAAAAAGCAAAAAATACCTAGGTGTTGTTACTATATTTGTAGATCTCTTGAGGTAACAATTGATATAGCGAGGGGATTAATTGTCCCCCAAAATGAGATGAATCCCCCCCAAATTGTGAAGGGGGCAAGGCAATTTGGGGGGGGGGGATTCATCTCATTTTGGGGGACAATTAATCTTATCCGATTGATATATTACATATAAACCAACTTACCTCTTCAAAGAAGTGAACTTCCTTTAAATCTTTTGGCGAACCAAGGCTTATACGTCTATTTTTTACTCCGCTTTGTGGTTGAGCCATTGTCGAAATTATTATAATTTTCTTAAATTGTCGATTTAATCCATATATAAATCCGGGTTCTAGTTATGTCTTATGTGTAGTGCTTGGATCCAGATTCAGGCACCAAAATCCAGTTTTGACTAAACTGGCAAAAATCCAGATTCTGGATTTATACTCTAGAGGTCTAGAGTCTGGATTTTCTTGACAATCTATAGGTATTTATTGGGTGACAAAAAGAATTATTTTATCTGGGTGGCGAAAAATGTTCAAATTCGCGGTGCGAGTGGCGAAAAAATATTATGCCAAAAATAAATGAAAAAACTTATGATGGACTGATGGATGAATGATGATTTGATGATTGATGTTGATGATCAAATTGAATTGGTTTAGTTTTTGCTATGATTTCTTATATTATGTCTTATGTGGCTCTACTGTATTAGTCATGCTACCATAAAACAACAGAACTATTTTCAACACAAAATTGAAAATTTTAACTTTTGTAAATTAAAACTTTAGGGTTAAAATCATTATTATTATTATTATTATTATAACTGAGAAAAAGCACAAGAAGTATGCGAACTGCAAATGTGAGCACTCACTTTAATTTGAACGTTAAACACTATATATTATTTTTAATTTTTATTTTAGTTCGAACAAGAGCTCACCTCATTTATCCGACGTGCCAAGATGAAATTCGAACCTAGAGCAAAGGAAGATCTACTTACAGCATTGAACAACTTTACCGATCTCAAACCGGATTGCGTAAATTTTGTATTCCCTGATGGAATTACCAAATATTGCTTGTCTGTTTCTGGGACAATACCAATCAACTACAAGGTGCTTTTTATTATTCTTCACCACCCTTCTTAAATTATTCCGCAGGGAGGGCGCTACAATATTCCCGTTGCTATGTATTTTCTTGACAATCATCCCTACTCCGGACCTTATTGCTACGTAAGGCCTACTCCGACTATGCGGATACGCTCTTCGAAAGTTGTGGACGATACCGGACGCATTTACCTACCTTACCTGACTGAGTGGCAATATCCAAGAAATGATACAGTTAGCTTGCTGCAAGTAATGGAACAGGGAACCGGACCAAAAAATGTTCTCGGTGAATTTAGATCATTACGATCGAATTCCAAGAAAAATGTCCAGTCTATTCGGCTAGCAATTCCAATAGTGCTGCGGCAACTCCGCCGTATCCGCCAAACAGGGGTGGAACAACGAATCCGCCGTATCCGACTGTTGATCCTGCACCGCATTTGATGCCGCAGCCTTCCAACCCCGGATATACACCGATGCCGCAGCCAAATTCTAGGGCTGGTAAATAATCAAGTCATTTGGAAAATTCCTGGCATTTTGATCAAGGCTATCAACCGCCCTATCCCACTCCATATCCTCTTGCCGACCACACACAGACAAGTACTCCGCCGCAACCAGAGGTTCCGTACAATTATGGGACTGGAACAATTCAGTCCAGTCACATTCGAGCAAGCCTGCTCAGTGCAGTCGAAGATCGGATTCGTCAGAAACTGCGAGACAAAATTGGTTACATTTGAGCATGGAAAACCTTTGAATTTGCGATGACATCATTTTTAAGGCACTCCTTTCGCTGAACTCCAATCCATTGATGTGAATTTGAAGGAATTGCAAAACGGCAAACAGACATTGCGCAACATGCTCGAGGGAATTTCACGCGACCAGCAGGAGTTGGATAGAGCCTTGTCGCTTTATTCGGTTAGTTCTTTTGTCATAAACTCGATACATAACAATTGTATTTAGGAAAAAAGGGAGGAATTGGAAAGGGCTTTGCAGAGCGCAAACATGAATGGGACGACGGCCAACGGGACTCCGCTCAACGTGGAGGATGCAATTGGCGCGCAAACTGCAGTTCATCGCCAGATCCTCAATTGCTATGTTCAGGTCAGCCCTTTGGTCCCGAGCGAATGCGCACTTTTTTGCTGTCTTAAGGACTGTGCCATTGACGACACCATCTACCATTTGGGGCAGGCACTCAAGCGGGGCAGCATCAATTTGCAGACATATCTCAAGTACGTGCGCCAACTCTCGCATCAGCAATTCCTGCACCGGATGCTGATGTACAAATGCAGGGAGCGGGCACAATTGCCGGTCTGATCTCTGGCAAGCGCAATTTGGACGCACACCTACCAATATCTATATCGCCTCATCCAACTGTCTTGAATTGAATTATACAAAATATTTTCAAAACCCACTAGATTTCGCCATGATGCAGATATGGGAGAGAATTCATAATTTTCGATTAAGTGCGTATGTCCAAAAGAATTTTGGCGTCCTTTCCAAATGGGAGGAATCAATTTATAGGTACTGCTGAATTTGCTTAATTTACGCCTTTCTGCTTGCTTGCACAGTTATTGCACATGCGCACCCATTTATTACGCAATTGTCACCTTTTAACCGAATAAACAATAAAAAATTTGGGAAATTGCATTTAATACAATTACCTAATCTGTACATTATGAACAAGTAATGTTTTTATCGCAGATTGAAAACTCAATATTTTCATCCATTTTTAGGTCTGCAATTGTGACGACATTTACGTCGCGAATTGATTGATCTGTCGGACAACAAAGTGTAGGTCGGCTTGATTTTCAGAAAGCATTATCAGAATGGGTGAGGTGTGGGAGGGAGAAGCAGCCGCACCTTTTTTCCGGATTTCTGATAAGGGGCCGAATAGCGGCGATTGGAAATTGGTTTGGATAATCAATTCCGCAAGCTCAGACTCTTGTCCGCACCAATTGAACCCTACTTCCAATAGAGAAGAAGGAGCGGAAGCGCACATGCAAGCGATCAAGTGCGTTGTGGTGGGCGATGGAGCCGTCGGAAAAACGTGTCTGCTCATTAGGTATTGTTCGATTTTCGGAAGACACTCTCCAAATGGCTGTTCAGCTACACCACAAATGCATTCCCCGGCGAGTACATTCCCACCGTGTTCGACAACTACTCTGCGAATGTACTCTGATCTGACTGAAGATTGAACACGATTAAGAATGTTCATTCAGGTGATGGTGGACGGAAGGCCCATCAACTTGGGGTATTTGCCATTGCCGTGCACAATTACCCAACATCTTTCAGACTCTGGGATACAGCCGGACAGGAGGACTACGACCGGCTGAGGCCTCTCAGCTACCCACAAACAGACTGCTTCCTCCTCTGCTTCAGGTGCTGGACGGAGACTTCGATCAATCAATTGGCTTGCCTTTAGTCTGGTCAACCCGGCTTCCTTCGAAAATATCAGGGCAAAATGGTACCCAGAAGTCTCGCACCATTGCCCGATGACTCCCATCATACTTGTCGGCGAGTTCCAGTTGCTTTTACACTTCTCTTATGCTTTGTTTTGAAGGCACAAAGCTGGACCTTCGGGAGGACCCGAAAACCCTGGACAAACTCAGAGAGCGCCGTCTGGCGCCAATTTCGCAAGTGCAGGGACACCAAATGGCGAAGGAGATAAAGGCGGTCAAATATCTCGAGTGTTCCGCATTGACGCAAGTCGGACTGAAGCAAGGTGTCGACACTGATTGTATTCTTTCTGCCAAATTGGCGATTTTAGTGTTTGACGAGGCCATTCGAGCGGTGCTCTGTCCTCCACCCGTCAAGCAAAAGAAATCGTGCGCCATCCTCTGAGGCTGTGAGCGGAACAAACCAAGGTTGCGCTGTCTACACAAATATACTCCATTCGTTCGTGAGCATTTGCAACTAATTTATTATTGCTGTTGTGTCACAGATTGTATACCCGACTTTGTACCCTTTTACCACTTTTGCACTCTCAATCAGCTCCAAAAATTAATGATCGCTCCATACGACTTGTCGACTTTTAAACAAAAATTGGTGCTTGTCAATGTTTGTGACTAATTAATTTGAAGGCGGCCCTTCTACTTTTGTCTCATCTCGCTCACTCTTTTCGGCCTATTTTATCATTAATCATTCTAAATATGCTTTTTGCTCCGAATCCGATACAAGATCCATTCTGCTATCTAGAATCCAAAGTACCTATTCATACACATTTCGTTCTTTATTCTCACGAATATGTTATCCATTTGCGACACTTTGGTCAAATAAATTTGTGCCTTTATTTGTGTCTGGGGCCATTCCTAGTTTCGAGAACTGATGCAGAAATAGACAGACAGACAGAAGACGCAGATGCTGTATTGGGAATCTCCAATCTGCACATTATTCTCTAATTATTTTTGGAACTGCTCCGAAGAAGGTGAATGCCGCCTAATTGTGCACGAGTAGAACTTGGCCGCCGGATATTCAGATGTAATCAGGGCCTCTCATTTGCATATTCGCTCTCTCTCTCTCTCTCTGGGCCCCAATTTCAACTGTCACCTTACAGAAAGATAAAGTGGATTTTCTTGGAAGACAAAAGCGGATGGCTTCCCAATTTCGCTCATTCTTCGTCCAAAGGCCATTTGAAAAATGTCCGATGAACACGCAAGATTTCCTTCCGTTCACCCTCCCGTGCCCAGACTTGTTTTTCCTGAAATTCGGCATTTTAAATGACGGAGCTGGGTTTTCGTGGGTTAATTTGCTGGGAACTTTTGGGGCTACAGATTGACATCCTCTGGCCAACTCTAGTGCGGAATGAGCGTCAAAAAGCCCTCTTCCCTTACAATTCGATAAAACCTATTTGTGTTTCGTAAAGTCGCCGTCATATTTTGTCGCACACGGCATTCGCAAATCAGTCAAATGCAATTTTCTCACCCTGTACCTTTATAACCGGTGGATGGGAGGACAAAGGGCCCCTGACTATAGTTGTTCATCGCTCACTCAAAACAAAGTACCTATTTATTACTTACTTGCGTTATTAGGTTATTACTCATTGTTGTTTGCACGAACAGTGACTATTTTACTGCTTCAATTGTACTAAGTTTCACACGATTTTGATACTAATAGGCATTTGCATTACTCACTCGCTATTGAAGGTGTAATAATAAGAAACGATGCCTGAACAAGAAGAATATGGTTTCTGTCAGATATCGTGCAAATTTACACATTTTTGTTTGCCTTTTGGTTTTCTGTTCTCAATTGCGAGACCTTTTTGACCTGAAATGACACAAAAACAGACTTGCCGAACCACATCCGCATCTGCCATTTATTTATTTATGTGTTAAATGTTAATCCATTCTCCTGCCCTACGAACGTCAATTGAAGATGCTCGCGCACTTAAGGTGTCGTATTTCAAGGCGATGGTCACAGCTTTCTGCAATAACACTGGACGGACGTAACGGCTATAGCAAATGCCAAATTCCCAAAATATGCGTAGTGGTTTGATGGGCGGCAACAGCAACACCCCGCTGCATGCATGAATCGCCCTGCACCTCCTCCCGCGCTCATTGAGTTTGCCCATATACATCAGAGAGCGTCATTCCTTTTGCCGGAGGAGTAGGAAATGCACTTCCATTATTCCCCAGAAAATGATAATTTCGCCTGTGGTGTTGGTTTAGTTTGGTGGTCCCTTCCTTGCCCGCTTGTTAGAGGCCAAATATTATGCTCCGCCTGAAAATCTAAAATTCACCCCTTTCCTCTCACATTCACAAATCCCATGGGATGAAAGAATTCTGTCTCCTAAATCACAAACACGCTTCGGATAAGCTGCCACTTCAGCCTCACTTCCTCCTCATCAAACTTTCATTCCCTTTCCTTCCTTCCATCCTTGATTCTCGAGACATTCCTCGAGCCCTTCTTCTAAACGTCACATCTTTCATCAAGTTTAGTCCAGCTCCTAGTCCAGTGTTCAGAGAAGAATTATTATTTGCCAATGCCTATCCCCAAAATGTCCCCCCTCTCGATTCTGCTGGTGTTCGTCTCTTTGGAATCCGCTTTCGCCTACTACACCCATCACTTCTACATGCCCAGCGGCGAAATGTATGGACCTTTCGTACGGTAATGGTTCTGTAACATATAAGGGTGGGTGATTATTGCTATATTGCCTGCCACTCATTCTAGTTTTGGTCAAGTGCTGCCAGCGCAAGAAAGACCCTTCAACCAGCCACAGAACCCATCCGCAGATGACCAACCGGGAATGGTTGTGGTGGAGGCGGAGGAGAGTGGTAGAGAGCAGAAGCCTGAGGAAGTGCACCCGAAACAGTCAATCAGCCGTCCATTGGCACAATCTAGCCAAGTGGATCTCTCTCATCTGAACATAACTTTTGTTTGTGTTCAGGCAATCCCACGCCGCACTCTGCGTCATTTACTCGCACCCGAGTTCGGCACAGGCCAGCTCGGTCCCCAGTACAAACGAATGCGCCCGTGCTTCTACTCGCCCATCCAGTGCTTGATGAAGAGATCGGCGGCCTGATTACGGTGGTGAAAAGGACCGTTCAATGATGCACTATCAGCCCTTTCGTGTACTCCAATGATATTCAAATTGTAATCAAGCACATTTAACGAGAACGAATGAATGGAGGTCGTCTCACTACTACATATAATATACATTCCAATTTATTTTTTTTGAACCAAACCTTCTCATTTTCTGGTCAAATTATATATAAACCAGTGAAATCAAATTTTATCGGCAAGAGATTATGCTTTCTACACACATAAGTGAAGAGGAATGTGATGAAAGTTAAGTCGTCATGTTTCGGTGGGCAATGCGGAATGAAAAGATATTCAGTTTAGAATTCACGAAGGAGAACAAAATAAATAAATAAATAAATACTACTCTGATGATGAATGGTCAGCTTAAAAAAGTACAACGTGATCCGGTAAACAGATGACGCAACAGAGTTAAAGCAGTTTTGGACATCTCAACGGGTGGTGGAATCGTCTAGAGTGGGGGACAATGTATCTATGAGCGGCATAGATTGTGGGTCCGACACTCAACTGTTCACTGGATCAAGTCCGTTGCTGCTGCTGCTGAATTAGCCCGTGTAGACATTTTGGTGGTCCCCATCTTTTCCTGACCTGCTCGTTATTGCACTCCCATTGGCAGTGGGCAACTTGGATGGGCGTACAGTCTCCCGGTTGCTGTTTTGCCGAGTTCCTTTGTTTGCGATGTAGGTTTGATAGAAAAAATTGCAAAAGAGCAAAAAGTAGGAGCCGTAGAGCACAAAAGAGGCGGTGAGATTAGCCCAGGTGCATTGACATTCCTTCACCCCGTCTAACTTAAGCCTGGAAAGTGATATTTTTGTGTGCATTTACAGGAAAACTGACTTCAAGGTGACAAATCCGATGTAAACGCCGACAACCATTTGAGTAATTTGCATAATGGTAATGCACATCGCGTACCACTTTGGCAATCGAAAACGCAGGGCTCTCAGCGCATAATAGGTGTACCTTAATCGCACACAATTGCTTGCAAATTCAACACTGAATTACATAAAAGCGTGCACTGTGTAGTTCATGGAGACTGGAGAATGGGGATATTTGGCAAATTCAGCAAATTATAGCAAATTACCAAACCAACGTCCGCTCGCAGTATGGTCTTTGTAGAGCATCCAAGTGTAAATCAGAACACTAAGGTGGTGATACCAATGGAGAAAAATGAGGGGACGTTTGCGCAAAACGATGAACGCTGTGTCGAAAAACTCAAAAATCTGAACAAGTGCTAACTATTGATTTTGCAAAATTTGGTTGTGTTGACCTTTGACATGGCAAACTTCTCGGTCCAAAATCCAGTTACCCCTTGAGCGTAGGAAGCAGTGCAAATGGAATACACGAATGAATTGGAGTTGACAGCCCTAAAATGTTGCAAAATACTGCAAAATAAAAAGTGTTAAGCACCACAAAAGCTCGGGGACCATTCTCACTGCGCCCATCGCGCTAAAAGTAGCCAATGCCAGGTTCCACCAGAAAAGGGCTTGATCCAGGACAAAAGGCTTGCGAGTGCTCATAAACTAAAGTTCAAGCCAAAATTTGGTTTAAAATGGACAATTGAATATTTATTATTACCCATCGTCCGGCGAGTATTGCTGTGACGTAAATAGCGGAAAGTGTGATGGAATGCATCCAATTCCGTTCCATCCATTTTGTAGATGTTTCGGCATCGAATGTGTTCTCGTAAGGAATAACGAATGTATGATTTTCTGGCCCGAAACGAGGCCAGTAATAATATTTTGCCATTTCTACTGGATTTACGATGAGATCTAGGGGACGAGTGTAAACCAGAAAGCAACCAATAATATAATTTAACGCTTAACGGTTATTCTTATTAATTATTATTTATTATAATAATTAATAATTTATAAAATATGAATACTCGATTCTAAAAATTATTTAGAAAATGAAATATAAATCGATATCACTAAATGAGAATAGTACTAAGTCTCGAATGACATGATTTGAATTCCTCTAAATGAAGTATAGGTATACTGGGCTGGGTGCTTCCCGTGAGAATGACGGAGGTTGTGGTTTTGGCCGCCGCCTCAGCCTACTATTGCAAATGGCGTGAGTGTTATCTGTTAATTATGACTATAGGTTATAGTACAATAATGCTTTTTGCTGAATGAATGCTGCACGAAAAGATGCGAATACCGAATAATACGCGAATACCTATAACTCACTCACTTGGTTTTGTTTTTGCTTTCCCTATCAATTGGCATACTTGTGGATAAAACATAAAATCAATTTTCGAATAGCTCCGAAAGAAATAATCCTATTTAGTCGTTTGTTCCATTTACATACATACTCCTCTTTTTATTCGTATCGACGTATCAAGGAAATAAAGATTTTGCACAAAAACTTGATTGATCCGAAAACCATAAATATAGTTAAGCGTTGGAACTTGTTGACGCCGATCCATCTCCCCTTTCGGATTCAGTGTCATTTTCCCCCTTCGTCAAGTGCCTGTTGACCCTGCACAACTTGCGGAAGATGCTACGACGCGTGCTGTCCTGCGCCGGCGCGCCGAATAGCCGCTGGAATTTTTGCATGTACCATGCCCATGCCAAGTCGGATGAACACATCTGAATCAATTTGGACACGATCTTCAATCGAGCGACCCCCAACTAATCACCACCCAACAGTCACCATCGATTTTTTTGTGAGTTCTTTGTATCTCCAACATGACTTAGCCATTCTTTTTGCTTAGCTTAATCTTAGCCTACGTCTAAGCCCAAAGAGAAGTTGGCTTTTTTAGCCTAAGCCAAGGCAAGCTTACTTTTGAGATGAGAAAAAATTAATGGGGACTGGTTGGGTTGACCCCCTTCAATCGTTTCCACCATTTCCTACTTTTTCCTTGAATCCAGGGTAAGGCAGTAAGAGGACAAGAGCTTCGGAGAGGAACACAGCCACGTCTCTGTCTTTATAATTGTTGTGGATCAGCTTGACCGATAGCGTGCATAAGCTGTCCAGACACTGTTGCGCAAATGGCTCCACGAATGGTTTGTACTGGAATTGTGGAATTGGGAAGTGTGTGCAGGACTAGTGTCTCTACCTGTAGAAATTTGACGACCAATTCGCAAAGAGGTCTGATCACGTAGAGATGGGCTTCGCTTCTATTCATTTGACTTAGACTTTCCAAAATTACTTCAAATGCTCTCTTATTGAGCATACACTCAATTGAGACATGCGAACGACTGGCCAGGCGATCTAATTGAGCAAAATCGCACCTCAAATAAGACTCTGAAAATACAACTTACTCAAGCGAATGGCCATTGCTTTGCGCTCAGTCAGTATCGATGACAATAGCCCTCCGAGGCATCGCTCAATTCGCTGGTTTAAGGGCACCTGCCGTTCCTCCTTTGGATTTGCTTCAGAACACGGCGCATTTCTTATCTCCTGAATGCATTGTTGCAACCGCTCTCGGTGTTCACTCAACATGTTGCGCCGGTAAATTATCCCACGCCACCAGGCCTATGCCAAAATTGGATGGATCTCGAGTTTATATAGACTAAACCTGAATTTTGGTGGTGGCAGCTCTTTCCACCAGTTTTCTTTGTTCTTCATCGCTTTTCTCACGCTTCTCTTCTTTTTCGTACTCACGATCACCGTTTTTACGTATTTCATTAATGACGACTTCCTCCGATGCAACATTCGTTTCAATTTGTTTGCTAGCCTCTTCTCGACACAAATTCTATTTTATAAATTTGTATATATTTATGGAAAAAATATTGTGCATTTTACCTGAATGCTTTGGGGAATAATTTCTTGCACATGCATTTGTTGGACAACATCAAGTCGTTGTTCTTGCTGGACGATGTGAAAGTTTACACCACTTTGGAAGCAGTTCTCTTTTGATAATTCAGACGTATTCTGCTCGCGCAATTTTCTAACACAATCGATTCGACGCCACCATTCCTAAGAATATTCGTTATTTTGCTCATCAATAAAGATTATGGAAAAATAAACAAAACCTGAATTCTTATTGCGGCCGCCTCCTGCAGAATTCTCTTGTCATTTTCAGCCCGTCCTACAAGGCATTCGATGTAATCCTGCTTGACATTTAAATGTTTAAATATATTTTTATCTATCATACATATACATATGAATGATGAATTATCACCTGTTCGTAAAGTCCCTTAAGTTTCAACCAATGATTAGCCAGCTTGACATGGGTATTATTTATTTCATCTAACTTCTGAAGTGAAACATCCAAAAATTGCTTGTTCGTGCTGCAACTCTGTTTATTTTCCATCGAATTAATTTGGTGACTTAATGAATGACGATAAATAATAAGGCTTAAAAATTAAAACGACGTACTATATAGGTAATTCCTATTTTCTAAATTTACTTTTTTCAAACTTTACTTTTTTTTAAAGCGTACTAAGCCGCGACAGGAATTTTTTTTAAATGGCAATTTAGCGCGCTTAAAAATACGGTGCTAGCGCGTTTCTCCAAAACGGACTAATTGCATTTTGTTTGCTAAATGGAGTCCACCCCAACTCGACCAGGACCCAACTCGACCAGACCCAACTCGACCAGACCCAACTCGACCAGAACCCAACTCGACCAGGACCCAACTCGACCAGACCCAACT
>VAHH01000722.1:0-21740 GCA_013357305.1 Radopholus similis | reverse complement strand
GTAGCTACTTGAAATCTAAGAAAATCTACTTATGTAAAACAGGGAAACATTGGAGTATCGATTAGTTACATAATGCCAATATCATTATATTTCAAAGATACACAACACCTAGAATGTGCGGATGGTCAAACCCTTTTTTAACTTTATTTTGACACGAGATTTGTTTGTTGTCCACTCACAAATTTCGCAGTCTCCTCGCGGCCGCAATGTTCGCCTCAATGTGCTCATTGCAATGGCGTCGATATTCCAGTGCGTTCACAAACTCGAGTCCACAACTGCCTTTCCATTCGCATCGCATCTTCAATTGCTCCCCATTCATTTTGTTTGGCTTTACTGGCTAAGAATAGAATATATTAGCAATTAGCTATTAGTCATTAAGTCATTAATCATTAGTATCATTAAACGATGAAATGGATAATCATCAATCAATCAGTTAACGAATTGATGCCAAGAACGGGACCTTAATGACCTGTAATACAATATTTTAAAATTGGCGCGGAATTGACCCTTCACCACATAATTATGTATGAGGTATGACTAATGATAATGACGTTATGACCCTATGAGAAGCCAAATATTGCACATTCAAACTTCAAAGTTTTTCTCGCCGTGGGCTTATGGTTATGAACTTATGAATTATGATTATGACCATTTGATGTTTTCCATCACAGCGATATTTGCAAAAGTTGGAAAATGATATTCAAATTCTGCAAAAAGGGTGACACTGATTTTACCCTTTCTCCCCACTTTCCATAACCCATTTTACCCATTCACATTCATCCTGTCGTTTCCATTGTGCGATTGATTTTCAATCAATGGGCAAAATTAAAAATGAAAAGTGAATGCAGATTGCATCATAAAAAAAAACACTTTTACGCATTTATTATTATTTATTACTTCCCGATCTGCCCAAAATGGTGCCCAAATTTGCCGTTCCGCTACTTATAGGTCAGAAATATGCAAATTGCTTCAATAATTTTTTCCATTTCCAGTCTTTTTGACCTTCCACCGTTGTTTTTGTGCGAGCGGAAAAGCACCCAAAGTGGTCCCATTTGAGGGCAAATCTCCGCGCCAGCTGGTCGACTTTGTGCGGCGTACCATTCTGTACAGTTTGGACGTGGAGCCGTTGCTGGGCATCGGGCTGTGGCGCAATCCGGCGACCGTGTTCCTGGACCAGCAGAGGGAGGACCCCCAATTCCAGGCAAGTGCCTCTGGAAACATCGTCAGAATGTCCCAGCCGGTCAATGTCCTCAGCCACCTTGTTGAGCCATTACTCTCGAAATGATGAAGCTGACGCAAAATTTAAATGGCGTTAGAGAGGCCCAAGAGTTCTCTTTCCAAACATTCAAAACGATCTATTGTTACTGGTATTGAGTTTTCGGGGATAGCTGAAAGCGGTTTTGCGTTTTTTGGTACCAGCTTGGCCATTTGTCCAATGCTAGACATATCTGATATCTCTGTGCATGGGCTGAAGATAAAAAGCGTCGAGATGACACAGCGAAGCTGCGAAAAGCGAATGGTTCAGACCAAATTCAAAATTTGTCCGATTCCGCATGCCATTCATTAGTTCTGACTCGTTCTTTTTGCGCAGTTGGAGGGCGCGATCTTCGTCTTCGCCTCCATCAACCGGCTGTTCGACTTTCTGGCCACCGAACGGAACTGGATCCAGCCGCTCTTCAACGGGGGCATTGTGTTCACGTGGGTGGCGGAACTGGAGCGGGAGGACCCCCTCAAGAGGGTCCTCAGCCAATGGGCCAGCACTGCCCGTGCGGAAGGCGGTGAGATTATTTGGCTCGGGACTGAAAAATTTAATCAAAAATTAAGTTTCTAATTTTTCTAAAAACCAAATTATTTGGAGAAGGAAGGAGCGCTCAAAATACGGACGCTGAAGACGATGAGCAACAGCCAATCGCATTCGACCCGGAGGAGAAGCGCCGGTTGCGCCAAATTTTGATGGACTTTTGGGTGAACAAAATTTACACAGTAATTGTTTAAATGGTTTAGAATGCAGAATGAAGGGCTTTTCAACATCTAAAATTAGTAAAATATAAAATCAAATTGACTTTCACTTTTCGCAGAGGCCCTTTCCCGACAGCACGGAGTTGCCCGGCTTTGTGCGGGATGTGCTCTTCTACGCCCACCTTTTTGGTGAATTACTCCGAATTTTGGAGCACACGTTGGAAAAGAACAACACTCCAAACCCAGCAAACGTGGGGGCCCACATTGAGGCCAGTTACGCCTTCCAGTGGCTCAGCTGGACCCGGTTCTACATCGGCCGCTGGTTCGGCGCAATCTTCGCCAGCGCCGAAGGTCCACATTTGGCATTTTCAAAATTCGGGTCAAAAACCGAAATCCCCATATTTGGATTCTTAACCTGTAAGAGAGAAAAAGGCTTGGCAAAATAAATATAATACAAAAAATATAATACAATATTTTCGACTTTTCGAAATGTTAAATAAAAACTGTATTTTGTTAAACTTTTGTTTAAATTTTTTACCAAAAAATGAATTTTAGAATTGCGACTCAATTTATGCGCTTCCAAAGTAGAAAAAAATGCGCAAGAAGAACATGAATTGGGAGACAGGGAGCTGAAGAGTATGGCCAAATTGGTTGCGGAAAATGGCCAGGAAGCAATGGAAAAAGTGGCCCAAACGCTTGTCAGGGACAGCGTCGCCTTCAGGCAGGTTTTGGCATTTTTGTGAAAATTGAATTAATAATCAGTATTAAAAATTGGGAAAATAAATATCTAAAAAATGAACAAAGATTAAATTTTCGATACAATAATATTCAATTGGTCATACAAAAATTCCAAAAATTGGCCAAACATTTTCGCACTTCTAGACTCATAAAAGCGGCGCTTTTCCGATTGGCGCGTGCCCACGGCAATTCGAACCTGAGGCGATTGATTGGAGGTGGGGACGCGCAAAGGGAGGGGCGCCTCAAATGCTGGCGGAGGCAAAAGAAGCTCGCGGAGAGTCTGCTCCAGCTGGGCCGATTGGCCGCGAAGGCGGGCATTTCAACGGTTGGGGGAGCGGAACAACTCCAGTTGGTGGCCCAAATGGCGCACAGGGCCGACCGGGAGGTGCACATGCTGCGCTCGAGCTGTTGCTTCTGAACAGGCTTTGGCCTCGATTTTGGAAGAAAAACT
Organism: Radopholus similis; assembly: GCA_013357305.1. Classification (NCBI taxonomy): domain Eukaryota; kingdom Metazoa; phylum Nematoda; class Chromadorea; order Rhabditida; family Pratylenchidae; genus Radopholus; species Radopholus similis. The sequence continues at coordinate 18,592 of VAHH01000722.1, read as the reverse complement.
TCGACAAAAGCGATCATTTAGCGCGCAGTACTACTACTGCGATTTGGCCATTTTTTGTGTCGTCAAAATGTCCATGTGTTAGTTTACAAAATTAAATGGAATTCTGTTCGAATTTCGAAACACGCAATCGCATTCCTCCTTTTGCGTCCAGCCCTGTTCTCACATTGAACAAAAGTAGCGTTGAAAAGACATAGTGGAGCGCTGGGAAGGAACCAAGGAGAGCGGAAGTCCAATAGACACAAAATAGAATTAGGTACCTATTCAGCACAACAGCAGCAGCAGATGGGAGGGAGCATGGGAGTTGGAGATGAGGGGGGCAAGGGAAAAGAGAAAAGAGAGAGGGAGAGGGATGGCAAGAGCAGTCAAACTCTTTGTCCGTCCTCCATCGTCTTGCATTCCATAGAATTATTCAGCAGATTTTTCATCATTCGCCCATTTGTGGGCCTCAAACGTTTCAACTTGAATACTGAGCTTCACTGTTGTGGATTTTCTCATTTCAAACCTGACTTTAGAGGAATTTCATAAAATTTTGCGACAGCGGCAGTTTCAACTTGAATACTGAGCTTCACTGTTGTGGATTTTCTCATTTCAAACCTGACTTTAGAGGAATTTCATAAAATTTTGCGACAGCGGCAGACACAAATATATAATTAATTTTCCCTTTTAGACTCTCGTCTGCCGATGACTCGATTTTCACTTTCAAGTTCCTCCGCTGCACAATTGACGCAAACAGGAACGAATCTTCCTCCTTACTAATCAATTCTTGAATTTCGCCAAACGGCGCCAATGCTTACGCATTTTATTCCATTTCAATACCGGTTTCATTTGGGTTTTCATTACTAATAATAATGGCCACTGGAGTCCACGAGGAGTATAAATGAACGCGACGTTTCCATTCGGACCAAATCCAAATTTGAAGCCATCCAACAAATCCAAGCAATTGCCTTTTATGCTCCCAAAATGGAAAAACAACAGCCTTGCCACTCCCAGTCCAGCCAGCAACTCAATTTCCTCGCCGCTGAGCTGGAGCGCACCGAAGACGAAATATTTGCGCACAGCGAACTGCTCAGGGCGCGCCAACAGTACGCGGAACAGCTGCGCTTGGAACTGGACAGACTGAACGCCGCATCGGCTGAAACTGGGCTGGGGTCGAGGGCCTTTTCGCGCACTTTGGCCGGCGGAATGGCGGAAGCGGTCGGAGAGAAGTGGACCGAACTGAAAAATGAATCCAAGGCATGCATATTCACGCAGACGCTCAAATACTTGCGCAGATAAATCCAATCGTTGCATTCGGATGGGGATTCAACTCTTGTTTCTCTCAAAAACTATTTGTTTTTTTTTGTCAGTCCAGCATTGAGTCCAAAAAGGGAGACTGGGTCAGAGGCATCGAATAAAGCCAAAAAATTGTTTAATTTTGTGAAACTGAGTTTACAATTTTTCAGCTTTTTTATTTCCAAAATAACAGTTCAAACATGTTATTTGAATGTGATATTAAAATTGGGCCTATCCCGCTCTAAAAGCTGTAGTCAGGCGACAAAAGTGGTGGCGGTGTAGCTTTAAACGGACAAAGTCTTTCCTCAATTCCGCGTCCCTTGTGCAAATAAAGCGTGAATTTAAAAAGAAAGTTTCATTGTTGAAATAAACCATTTATGGGACAAAAGCGCCCAATTTGTGTGCATAATATCTAATATGTGACATATGACCCCCATTTTATTTGAAGTTTGGTCTGCCAGCAACAAATCTTCGGCCTAAGAAGTATTACTAATTTGTTTCCGAAAGTTTTTAACATTTTCACCGTTATGCCTTTGAAATTTTTTCGATAAATTTAGTTTTCAAATTTTAATTTCTCAACACTCCTGCAATGAATGTCCTCTTCTTACCACTGTTGCTCTCGGCCCTGTTTCTCGTGGCCAGTGCCCAGCAGCAGGAAGTGGCTGCAGAATCGGATCGCTACTCTGCTGCCTCCCTTTTGTCCGCATTCCCTTCGCCTAGTCGTCCGAACATTGTCGTGCTGATGGTCGACGATCTCGGCTACGGCGATCTGCAAAGCTACGGAAACCCCTCACAGGTGAGGGCTCCATCGCTCTTCCATTTGTGCTGTCCAAAGGAATGGACACCGGTGGACGACCTGATGGCCGAGGGTGTGCGCTTCACGAGCGCGTACTCCGCCGACTCGATGTGCTCGCCGAGCCGGGCCGGCTTCATGACCGGGCGTCTGCCCGTCCGCCTGGGCGTGGTCGGCGGCGGCCGAGTGTTCCTGGTCATCGACTCCGGGGGGCTGCCCCAGAATGAGCCGACCCTGGCGGAAATGCTGCGGGCGAACGGTACACCAAAATCACACAGAAAAGTCTTCTACTTCTCCTTCCCGCACGTCCATTCTGCACAGTTCGCCAACGCGGCCTTCCGGGGGAAGTCGGCGCGCGGTCTGTTCGGCGACAACCTGAACGAGATGGCCTGGTCCGTGGGCCAGGTGATTGGCGACCTGCGCGCACACGGACTGGACCGGAACACTCTGGTGGTAGGCAAAGAATGCCAAAAAAGAATTTTAAAAACATCACTAGGTAAATGTTCGATTCGAAATATTTCTTTAATTTTAAATTAGAATTTATGTATCTATTTAAATCGAAAGAAATCGACGGTCCAATTTCGGCGTTCACAATTTGACTGTCTAATAATAATAATAATCTTTGTCCTCGCTGCAGGTGTTCATGTCTGACCATGGCCCCCACCAAGAGCTCTGCAACAACGGAGGCTCCACCGCCGGGTTGAAGGGCGGCAAGTCCAACTCGTGAGTTGGGGACGAGAATGGGATGACCTCTCAGGATTGGAATATCCTGACCCCTCCCCATTCAATAAACTCAATCAATTGTTCAGCTACGAGGGCGGCTTCCGCATTCCGTTCGCGGCCTGGATGCCGGGCACTGTCCCACGGGGAGTGGTCTCGGACGAGGTCATCTCGTCGCTGGACCTGTTTCCCACGTTCGAGCGCATCGCCCGGCGCCACCACAGCCCGCCAATGGGAATTGGGGCCAACGAATCTGGGGGCCATCATCCGCTGGACGGAGTGGACATCTGGCCGGAGGTTCTTCGTCCTTTCTCCCGTCGGATGAATAATCCACTTTCGGTGCCTTTCAGCTGCGCGGCCACTCGTCAACAAGTGCAGGAAAGGACAGAGCCCACAACGACAGAAAAAAGCATCACTTGGGTGGAACGGAATTGGACGCACCGCCGCTCAGTGAGCGCCGTCCTCTCTTCTTCTACTGCAACAACTGATGGCCATCCGCTGGGGCAACTACAAAGTGGGCGAAATAAAAATGTTATGCAAATCTCCCCAATTGTCTCCACAGGTGCACTACATGACGTCGCCCATCTTCAAGAACTTCACGCAGGACCCGCACCTGGAAGAGTTCTGCCCCGGGGGAAAGCCAAACACGGACTGGTAGGGCAACAAACAAAATAAAAAATAAATTCAAATTAAATACAAATTAACTATTTGTTCTTTAGGACACGTTGTTTTCCCTCAAATGGTCGAAACAAAGATTCTTAAAATTTTTAAATTTTTATTGCAAAAATGCGTGCCCTCTAGGCACTTTGAGTTGATTGCAGTGCTTTTCTTTCGCCAGGTACGTGAGTCAGACGTGCCCCGAGAGCCAGCTGATTCGGCACGACCCTGCGCTGGTCTACGACCTGGGCCACGACCCTTTCGAGCTGTACCCCCTGGTGGAGGTGGCGGACGGAGAAGTGGGCCGAGTGCGCGCCAAAATGGCACAGATCTTGGCGGCGCACCTGGCCTCCCTGGTTGAGGCGCCCGCACAGCTGGGCCATTACCTGCCCGCACTGAGGCAGTGCTGCAACCCGCCAGAGTGCAAGTGCGACTTGCTGGACGGCTGAAAGGAGAAGCAAAACGAAACTGGCAAAGAATGGATGAATGGAGAAGTGGACAGTGATTGATGAAAATTGAAAATGGAGTAAAATAACATGTAGAGACACATACTAATTGTGATATTTCAAAATGCCCATTTCCAATAAATCAAAATATTCAACTAAATAAAGTGTTGACCATCTGGAATTTTTAAAGTGTTAAAAATAAAAGTGATGATGGAATCTGAATAACCAAATGAAATAGAGTGTACTGGTCGAAGTGATCAATCGACCTGATCCTGATCAGATGTACTAACCCTATTCTGGTGGCCATCCTCTCCATCCGCGAATACCACAAGGCATTCATTACGCATTCAAGTAAATTGAAGCGGCTGGCAAAAAGACTCTTTATTTGACTCTGCATTTAACCTCCCCTTTTGGGGGGAGATGCGCCGTTCCCGGAGCTAAGTGCAATACCGGGCCGACGCGCGGCCGAGAGCGGGCAAGCCCACTGCTGCGACCAACTTCCAAAAATTGGTAAATCTCTTGGGACCCCGGTAGGGGTCGTTACCGAGATTAAGCGGTAAAGAACAGATACTACACCTGAAATCACAGAGAAAGGATTAGTTTCTTTATCCGTCAGATGCGTATATGCTTACTTTGATCTTAGCCAAAAGGCCGAGAAGCGATGCCCATTCGCCGGTGGGAGTGGTGCAAATGGATTCGCCACCCCCCTTTTGGCACAGGTTCCATTTTACACGACCAGAATTGGCGGAGAGGGCGCAGAGGATGGAGACAAAACGGGGAAAGAGCCCATCATTGGGGAGGGTGAGGTGCATTGGCGGAGGGGAGGGAGCACTGGCGAGAGAGGGGAAACGAGGAATGGGGAACGGGAATGAAGAAAGAGAGACTTCCAGCACCCACTGCCACTCATTGGTGTTGCTGCCCCTTTTACACATTGCTCCCTTGCTGCCTGCTCTGTGGATGAGCTGCTTCCACTAGTCTGGTCGTCTGCTGGTGTCTTTGTCAGTTGTCAGTGCGATGGAGATGGAAAGAGAAAAGTGAAGAGGCTATGGGCCATGGGCAGTAGCAGGGCAGCTGGCAGCAGAGCAACACCAAAATAAAATAAAGAGTGGAGTTCACAGGAGAGAAGAACGCATAGAATTGGGAAATTGGGAGAATTGGGGAGGCAAGGGGGAATGTGTTTTCCATTTTAACATTTCCCGTCTGCGCAAGAAGTTGGGAGGGGGAGAAATAAAATAAAATTTATTGTCTTTCCCCCTCAGAACACCCTCTGAAGTTTGACTCTGGATGAACCCCAACGCGCCGCAATTGCCGCCGAATGTGGCGGACGTGAGCAGCATTGTGGTGGCCGCTATGCCTCATCCCGACCACATTCCCATCACTGAGCAGCCGCAGTCGGGCGCCGCCAAATTAGGAGGCAAGCAGAGATACACATGTACCTATTGTTTTTTTAATTTTTTATTTATTTTTCCAGTCGTTTTCGAGCCAATCCAAATTTTGCTTTTTCAGTTCCCACTCCCAATGCCAACGGCAAAAATAACAATTGCTGCAGATGCGGCGAGTGTTGCGTCATAATGGACTGTTTTTTGCATGTCGCGGCCTGTTTGGGCGCCATCAGCTGCTGCAGTTGACACGGACTCTGCTTTTGTGGTCCCTCATTTGGTGCACAATTAAACACTGAAAATGAACATGGCCACCTCTCAAGTGCGGATCAGTATTAAAATTTTTAAAATTGTCATTTGAATATTTGAAATGGAAACGGGGGTTGAATTCCAAGTGGGTGAATGGATGGAGTATTTGCGTGTATAAATGATTTATTTCGCCGTTCCACTAAAACATAAAAATGAGGCACTTTTGCCTTTTTTGGTCATCTCCTCCGAAACGTTTTTGGTCGAAAAATAATAGATTGACTTGTTCGGAGCGGGCAAAGGACGCACATGAATTTGTGTCGCCAGAATTTGTTTTTGCCTGTCCGCGGGGAAAGAGAAGAGTCAAATCAAGTTTAATTCCCTCTCCTGTGTCACAACTACTGTTTCCGATTCGGCCATTGTTGGCATAAAAAAACTGGTTATTTTAAAGGGCCTGAGAGGACTTTGGGATGGGCAAACTGGGTTTGGGCCGGGAAACAATCCTAATGGATGATCCAAGTCCCAATAAAATAGAGCTCGAGTCGTATCATTTCGTCGTTTCATTTACTTTTTCCGTTTGCACAATTTGTTTTCGGGGTTTATTCGCGAATTTGATGATTGATGAATTTGTACAATTCAGAGTGAATTGTGGCGGAAATTTAGAATAAATCAATGCGATAAAATTGGTGAAAATAAAGAACTGGACGACGTAAGCAATTTGCTTTTGCGTTCGAGAGAGTCAACATATGTAACGCCAGAAAAGTAAAGTAAATAGACAATTTTGATAAGCGATTCTCGCCTTGTTTGTTGGATATACTATAAGTACTGTTTGGTGCCGACACATCCGAGTGCCGCTCTCGGTCAAATGCTCGTACCACTTTGCTGACTTCCGTCACCTTTGCCTTCCAGGACGGTAAGTTTGTGGTGGAGTGGTAGACCGCTGCTGGTCGATTTGGAGTAGGTCGTCTTAGTTCCATCAAATGTGTCGCGCTCGTCCACTTGGTACCAATAGGAATAGCAACCTGTCAAAAAAGAATGGGAACATATTGAACCAACCATACTAGGTACCTGGCGGCAAATGGACGATGCATTCGAACGTGTGTCTGTATGGCCACCATTTAACGATTTCAACTCGTTTCATGAGTATGGTCTTGGTGACCCGACCCTGCAATAGAGGTGCAATTATAACCTACGATCAGTTATTTAGTTGTAAGTGTTCGCGCAAAATAGGCCACATGAATGAGCCTTTAAATGTTTAAATTGGCTCGACAATGGCATTTTTTGGTTTCCTTTCCCTTTTCTGCCACATATTTTTTATGATTTAAAGGGCCATCGCTATTCCAAGCCGGTAGGGGTCACTTGTGTACCGCCATTTGTGTACCCGTTGAAATGGGGCCATTAGTGTACCCAACAAATTTTAACGAATTTCACCTTGCAAATCAGAAAATGTGCCGTCCAAATAGACATGTTTCATTTCTGCAGTCCATGTGCCGAAACTTTCACGGCTGAATGTTCCCATTATTGTTCATTTTATGGAAGACATAGAGAAAACCCTCATGGTGGAGCTTTTTATTACTTTTTCTGCTCAAAATCTCCTGATATCTAAACCTAATATTATTTTACAAAAAAATTAAGCCAGACATTTCGTACCTATAATAAAAGGCAGAAGTTTCGTAACACAGACGTTTAGTACACCAGCGAGCAAATTGTATTTAATTCAATCGCGCCAAAACGTTTTTTTCGAAGGAATAAATCGTTGGTACACTAGTGGCGGTACACGAATGGCCCCGGTACACAACTGGCGGTACACAAGTGACCCGTTCCGTTCAAGCATCTATTCAATACCATGTTGGGGTGAACCGTAAGACTACAATTTGGTCAATCGGCCATCGGCGCCCTCACATTGATACTCATGTTAGTGCTGCTTACTTACATTGGTGATACACAGTTTGACCGCGCCCTCGCTTCGCTGCTTGAACTGGAACTTGGTTTCAACAGCCCCAGTCTGCTGGCGGTTCTCCGGATTTGGCTCTGCCTCGGCCTGCTGGCGATTCTTCTCCGCATTGGGCAACAACAACAGCTCTCCTGCATCGTCCGCATCCATTTTCAGTTCCGCTTTGAGCTGTTGCTCTTCCTTCTCCCTGGCCGCTTCCTCGCGCGCCCTCTTCTGATGGCCCAGATTCAAAGACAGTGGTGCTTCCGCCTAAAATGCCAAACAAGAATAGAGATGGTATGACTCGGAATGAGATGTTTCGGTTCAGTTTAGAATTTGACAAACGATCCTAAGAAACCAACAACACTCTGAACAGTACCTGTGCCGCCCATTTGGCCTCTAAGTCTGCCTTTCGCTGCTCTTCTGCCTTCAAAGCCTCTTCTTCTCGTGCTTGCTTCTCCTGTTCCAGCCGCCGTGCTTCCGCCTCCTCCGCCTTCCTTTTCGCCTCCAGCTCTGCCCTTCGTTGTTCCCTTCGAGCCTCCTCCCGACGCTCGGCAGCCATCTCGTCTTCGCGCTTGCAGCGTGCCAACTCAGCGTAATAGCTGTGCAATGCCTGGCGTGCCTCTTTCAGCGCCACTTGTCCAGCAAAAAGGGCTGTTTCTCTCTCCAGCAGGCCACCATGAGCCATGTTGATGTCGGAACCATCCCCAGGACACGAAATCAGTCCACTCTGGTCAACACTCACACAAAAGCACTGCCTGCCAAACAGTTGCACGCTACCAAGTAATGAGCGGCGCTGGTGAGATTCAATCTGAAACGCAAGGCAAATATCAAGTACGGAAACTGTGAAGCAAGCAAGTGCTGAAATGGATCAAATTCAGAAGTCTTGCCGTGAAGTGTGCAGAGGCGTAAGTTGAACTGATCGGACCAGAACGTGCAGGAAGGGCGGTGCCTGTGCGGATAGTGACGAAAATGGTGCCGCTCGGTGCCGTCACCGAAATGTCTGTGTATGCGAACTCCGGGAACAGCAGGGCCTGCTCCAGCACTCGCGGAATGCGCGTGCCCGCAGAGATGCGTTGTCGTGCCTCCAGGGCGCTCGCCTTGTACGCTGCTCCGGTGAGCACGGCCAGCTCCGGCAGGATGGCCGCAAACGGGACAATGGGGATGGCGGGCAGCAGCTGCCCCAGAAGCACTGGCACCTTAAAAACGATTTTGCGCTGAGTTCATTTTTTGCGCGACTCACAATGGGCAAACGAGTGGAGCCGCCGACCAGCAGCACGCGGCGAATGCCCTCCCGATGAGGACGCAGCACGGCGGCGAGCAGCTGGTGCAGAGGCTGTACCGGCTGGCACTGTTCGAAAAAGGCGTCACGAGTCAGCTCAAAGGTGTGGCTATCTCCTCCCAATTTGTCCAGGTCCAGCATGAATCTGCAATTTTGGAGTAGTACTTGGGCTGTATGCCCCAATAAGCGCTAACCTCAGTTCGTTCGAATGTTCCAGTTCGCACTTCGCTGCCTCGCAGACCGCTCTCAGGTCGCGTTTGAACTCGCGCTTGGTCTACTCGTCGACGTTGTTGCTGTGCAGACGCTCTCTCAATGCAGCGCGTTCATCGGGGTCGCGTCTGCGCAATTCATTGAGTGCCCACTCCGCCAGTGCTGCGGTGAAGCTTTCGCCGCCGAAGTCCGCGTAGCCGGCGGTGCGGAGCAACTGCGTAAAAGAGTTTATGTATTGGTAAATTTCCATTTCTGTCCATCAAAATTTCAGCCGATTTGTGTGTTCCGCTTGCCTCTGTGGTCCTGGCGCCCATTGCCAGAATGGCGACTTGTCCATGGACAGTGTCGCCCTCGTGCACTGCGTAGGCAATAGCGGCCGCAGTGCTCTGGTTGATCAGCTGCACGCGCGGAAAGCCCGCAACGGACGCGGCTGCAAAATAGATATTTTGGAAATGTGCTCGGAACAGTGCGATCAGATAGATGTACATTTCTTCGAACTTATAAACTTTAGCCGACATTAGACTTCCGAAGCCAATTCAAAGTTACCGTCTTTCAGCATTTGGCGATGCGCTTGTCCCGCAAAAGAGGGCACACTGAGCACTGCCTGGTCCAGTGTCGAGCCCAACTTCTGCTCAGCCGTGTGTTTCAGATTGCCCAGAATGGCTTAATTCACGCTGAAAATTTGATCGGAGGGACTCCAACTACCCACCGGCGATTGCCTCCGTCTGTGTCATTCGTACGCACTCCTCGCGCCCAGACTGCCCGATGTGCAGTGTGTACTTGGCATTCTGGTCGCGCTCTGCGAAAATTTTGGCCGCATCGAGGGGCGGACTGTTGTCCCCGCTGGAGTAGCTGCTGTTGACGCAAATGGCATCTGAAGGAAAAAATCAATACTATGGATGCCTAAAACAATTGCACTAGTTCCAAACCGAATATCACGTTTGCGGGTGCAGCGTTCAGGCCCATTTGGCCGAACTCGCGCTTCAGCAGCGTGTTCCGCCGCTTCAAGGTCAGAACCGACGGCACCTGGGGCTGCCCTGGGAGTGAATTAAATCCATTACTGGCATTGCTTTTGCTTCAAAAAGCATTTATAATGTGTTCATTGTAAAAACCTTCGTTGCCGCTCAATGTTCTGATGTGCATGATCGCACAGTGCGATCGCTGCGCAACAATTTGTGGAGCCCAAGTCAATCCCGATTGAAGCCATTGTGCGAATGGGGAGAACAGTGACAAATACCTATTTAGGATTTAGTAAGCCTAAATAACTTCTGAAAATAGGGATTGATGGCAATCCCAAAGAATAGGGGTCCCGACCAAAAAATTCATCTTTTCATGTGAAAATTGGTATCTAGGGGTAAAATCATGTGCTGATCACGAATCTGAAGTCGGTTTGCCGATCCGACCAATCTGGAAAAAGTTATGACATGTCAAATTTGGCAAAAACCACAGGGGGGACCCTTTTGGGTTTGACGTGTCAAACTTTCGGCCAAAACCGTAGTAAGATGGCATTTTGTAATTTCGTATCAACAGAGTTTAGCATTCGGGGAAATCATGAGAATAAAATTCAAGAATTAACTCAGCTCGTTTAGACACGTTGAATGAGCTATAGATTGTTTTTAGAGAAAAAATTTTTGAAATCTGCTGGGGGATAGGTAACCGACAAGTACCTAAAAATCAAGTACTCGATGAAAAATCAGAAATATGATAAAATCTCTGATTTTGGTCGGGACCCCTATTCTTTGGGATTGCCGGGATTGATTAATGATTAGAGAAAAATGTGTTTTTGCGCGACAGGAGCAACTTGTGCAAAAAACAAACATTAATAAAATTAAAAACATATAAATACATACTTATATGTATAAAGCACTGCACATTGCACAAGAAGAGAAAATGAATGGTGAGGGCAAATTCCCAAACGGAAATGTTTAATTCCGTACCAAATACTGTGAAAAACGTACCAAATAATACTTACGGCCCCTCTATTCCCTTATATTGGTACGTTTTTCACATATTTGGTACGTTTTTCACAAATTTGGTACGGAATTAAACTATTAAACACCTCGCATTCCCAAATTCTAAAAAGTAAAAACGTATATCGGAAGTGGAGAAAGGGGGAGAGCGGGAAAGCACAATCGCAATCGCCAATTGAATAATGGGGATACACCATACACGATACAACATTGAAATGTTCTGTCCTTCTCCTTCTGTCTTCCATGTTGACTTTCTCTAGGACTCTAGGTAGTATCTCTTCTCTATTGCAAATGCCCGTTGCATAGACGCATTCGCCTGCGGCCAGTTACTATCGCCGATCGATGTACCGCTGAAGCCGATGATTCACATTTCAGCCACTTTCCCATCCGCACACATTTACGCCACTTTCCCATCCGTAAACATTTCCGCCACTTTGACCTGTCTCCTCTGCCTGTTCAACGTTCAAGGTTCTCACTTCTCACTTCTCATTCTCAGTAGACTAGGTATTTTTGTATTTTACGTTTTACCTAGGTACTTCTTCTCAATTCTCATCATTCATCAACCATCATAAGATCATAACCTTATACCTAGTATTTTATTTTTTATATTATCGTTTATCGATCGACCGACATTTGAATTTGAGGCCCAGGATATTTGCGGCCCAGTCATTTCAGACACTCGCGGCTCTGGGGAAAATTAGACATTTGCGGCCGAAAATAATTGGTTCTTAGGGAGTTTGGTACCCCCCTCATGACTTGCGGGCCCCACTGTACATGTCATAACTTTGTCCAGATTGAAGTACCAAATAATTATTTTTTGTTGAATTGAATTTTCCCAGGGCACCAAATTTATCACCGCGATTTTATCGTTAATTAATAATTATCATTAGGGACCGGATTTATATGCACTGAAAATCGCAAAATATGCGCATATATATGCACTAAAAAATGCCAAAATATGCGGCAAAAATCCCAAAATATGCCATAAAATATGCAAATATGCCATATAAAAATAGCTCAAAATAAGACAAAAATTTATTCAAAATGTTAAAACCAACGTCTAAAATTCATTCTTGTTTCTCGCAGTTGCAAATAAGTATTTTTCCAAGTTTTCCGGGGTGAAACTCATTCGTTCGCCCGGATGCCTTCATGTAGGTCGCAGCTTCAGTAAGAAGTAAAACTACTTTCTCTTCCGCTGTAAAATCCTTTTTTTCATTATTTCCATTGACTTAAAATTTTCATTAAAAATTTATTCAATCCTTCAGCCAAATCTGACGAAAACAAACATCGAGCTATTTTTTCGGAGAGTTCGTTGAGCAATTTTGACGAAATTTTAGCCGATTTTGGCATGTTTTACCCGAAATTTCCAAAAAATGCTGAAATATGCAGAAAAATATGCCGAAAATGGACCAAATATGCACTGGTGCATATAATATGCACAAAATGCCAAAATATGCAAAATATGTTTTCAAAACTCGAAAAGTTGATTGACAATATGGGTTTTCGATGTGTTTTTCGTGTATATATCATCAAGGCATATGCGCAGAACAAATATGTAAAAACATAAAAATCCGGTCCCTAATTATCATTTACCTATCAATGATCATTTATCAATTTGTCATATCGAAGATCATACTTAATCATCTTTTCAGAGAATCCACAGGTTTACGCTTGTTTAAAGTTTAAACTCCATTCGCCACTGCAACAATGTCTGATGAGAACAGTGTGTCCAGTTGGGTGGGCATCGACCTGGGCACCACCAACACAGTGCTGGCCTTTGTCCGCAACGGAAAGGTTGAGATCCTCTACGACTCGGACGTGGGCGGTAGGCAACACACATTGTGCATCTATTTTTATACATATCTGGCGTCCTTCTTTAGCTCAGTCTCTGACCAAGTCGTGCGTGTTTTTCGAACAGAACACCGACAAAACCATTGTCGGCCAACACGCCATGTCGAAGAAACTCGCGTACCCGAAGAACACTGTCTACGGTCTGTTTATGCTCAACAAACAATGCACTCGAACATTTGATTTTCCCATTTTTCAGACGCCAAACGGCTGATGGGCATTCCGAATGAGAACCCGAATGTGGCAAAGTTTGCCGCCAGCGTGGCACTGGACATTGTGCGCTCTGCGGACGGCTATTGCGCCTTTGAGCTCAAGCACGCCGGCCAAAAGATGCACCTGCTTCCGCAAGAGGTGGGCGCTAAGCTGCTGCTTCGCAAGCGCCAGATGCTGGAGGAGCGGCTGAACGCGCGCTCGAACGGGCAACGCGTCGAGTGTCGTCGGGCCGTGATCACCGTGCCGGCCAACTTCAGTCTGGAGCAGAAACTGGCCACCGAGGATGCCGGCAAGCGGGCCGGTTTCCACGAGGTCCACCTGATCACTGAGCCAGCTGCAGGTTTTCAAATGAGATTTTTGCCCAAATTTGCATTCAAAAGTCCAAACTGTTCATTGTTTTACACTTTTCTGTTTGCATCTGCGTACGCGTACGGCTTCGAACATAACCGTCTGGGCGGCTACAAGGTGCTCGTCTACGACTTCGGCGGCGGCACCTTCGACGTGTCCATCTTGGACGTGCAGAACGGCGAGTTCAAGGTGCTGACCACTAACGGGGACCGCTGGCTGGGCGGTCGCGACCTGGACCGCGCTTTGGCGGCCCACCTGGGCGAACGGATCACCAAGCTCTATGGGGACAAGCACCTCCGCGATGAGCGCAACCGACTGACACTGGAGACTGTCTCTGAACAGCTCAAGGAGCGAATGTCCAGCGTCGAGGAGGAGGGGTTTGTCTCCGCTGTCATAATTGCCAACTTGTTCAGTGGATTTTAGCGTGTACGTCGACTTTTTGCGCGAAGAGCTGTTCATGACGCGCGACAAGTTCGAGGAGTTGTGCAAGCCGCTGATCCAGCGGAGCGTTGAAATCACCGCTCAGGCGATTCGCGACGCCGGGCTCCGCGTGGACCAGCTGGACGAGGTGATGCTGGTCGGCGGCACGTCCAACATCCCGATGGTGGCGAACCTCCTGGAGCAGGAGCTGGGCATTCCGCGCTGCAAGCTGAACAAGAGCGTGAACGCCATGCACGCCGTTGCACAAGGCGCTGCCGTGCTGGGCGCACAGCTCTGCGAACGCTCCAAGGTCTTTGGGGATTAAGATGGGACCTTAATTTATCGATCTTAAGGTGTCCATGCCGCCGATGGGCCTCATCGAGACGGTGCCACTCTCCATTGGCATAAAAACCACAGAAGACACATTCTCGGTGATGATCGAGCGAAACACCCAATTCCCGTACAAGACGGAAAATAATTTTTTCACCTGCCTCAACGATCAATACTCAATTGGATTCAATGTGCGTTCTTCACGCATAAGTTTTTATTTGCCTTTGTGCCCCCACTAGGTGTACGAGGGTGAACGCAAGATCGCTTCGCAGAACCGCCAGCTCGGCTCTTTCGCAATCCACCAGCTGAGCAAAGGTGCGGCCGGCGACGTGAGCGTCAAACTGACCATGGAGTTGGACCGGAGCGGCATTCTGCACGTACGCGCCACGCACAACCAGGCGGTGGCAAGCCTCAAACTCGGCTACAAGGTACTCTTAATATAATGAGCAGTGTGGTTTGAATACTGTCTAATTTGTGTACAGGAGAATCGCAGTGACGAGAACAGTGTGAGCCGCGCGATTGCGGATGCACATGTACATTTGGTGGCAGACACCAAGGAAGTGAAGCGTAGACGCGCAAAGAGCGACTTGAAAACCAAAATTGAGAGGGCCAAGTACAATGTGAGCACAACATTTTTAGACAAAAATTCTTTTTTCATCGCGTTCAGTGCACTGACCAGCGTGTGTTGTCGCTGTGCGCCTATTACGCCGATCTGGTGAAGGCGAACGAGAACGCAGACACTGAGCTGCTGATGCGCTGGCTCGCCGAGTTCAACCAGTCCCTCGTCTCTCCTGTCCGCCTGAGTCGTCGAATGATTTGATGGGAACAAAGGCGATACACATACAACATTTTTTGCGCATTCAATGCGCGACATACATTTACATACAACACGTACATAAATTTGTTGCTCTCGCAATTCGAGTCTCCTCGGAGCTGTTCACATATGGCTACTAAATAACTTTCATTGTGATCCAAACATTTCCAATCTTTGACAATTTGCATACAATAATGAGCGAACGAGTGCCAACGCCAACTTCTGACGACGAGGACGACAGCATCGAACTGCTCGATTTTGACCTGGCGGAGAGTGGAGACGAAAACAGTGGGGCCGACCAAAGTTCCAAAGAGATCGGTGGAGTGTTGCTGGAGTTGGAGCTCTCCACCAAAGCGGTAAGCCCCTGATAGTTCTGCCGCACTTTGTATGGTTGGGTTCAATGGGCACTGACTCAAAAAACTGACTGGATTCATTTTTAAATGTTCGATTCTGATTTGTTTTTCGCATTCAGCCCTCATTGCGCGACATCTCTTCGGACCGAGGCAAGCCCTTTTTAAAATGCTGACTCAATCAAAGTTTAGAGTTTCTGCATGAACTGATCTCCGGCCAAGAGAATCAACAATCTGATGATGGCCGCGAATCTCCGGAAAACAGCACCACTGGCGAATTGGAGCTGGGGCAGCCTTCCGCCGAGCACGTGCTCGGAGTGCACCTGGGCGACCACGAGAGTTTGGCGGCGGCGTTGGCAGTCGAGAGTGACGGGCACAAATCGCTTCAGGTGTTGAGAGGAGACGGACAAGGTTGGCAACTGGCAGGAAATGGGCCATTCCTCGAATGACTTCTCAAATTGAAGCGACCACCTTTGGCGCTGAGATGCATTGGGTAGAGGCAGCGCTGCGCCGCAAAAAGGAGGAGGCCGACAAACAGGCAAGTGGCAGTGAAAATGTGTTCGGGAAATATCTCCTATTTTGAGCTGCTAAAAATTGGCCGATTCAGCTTTGGAAAAAACTAAGCGTAAAACGTATGTAAACGTTTCTACTTGTTGATCAGTAGGGGCATTAAAAGTGATCAAAGGGGACTTTTTAATTTTAAATTGACAACAGTTCGATCAGTTTTTCAACAAACAATTCTCGCAATACTGCATTTTCCAGTTATCCGTCGCCACCGGACAAGGAGGCAATTGGATGGTGCGTCGTGCCACGCTCGCAGTGCCTTCCACCGCCAGCATGCAGTTCAAGCGGCGCACACTGCATTTCGCACAAAAGGCCAGCCTCTCGGAGGCGCAACTGGTCTCACAGCCTTTGGCCGGTCAGTAGCCGCACTCAAATTATGGATGGAACCACTCATTCATTCACTGCTTCCGCAACAGTCGCTGCCGGTTTCGTCAGCCAGGGCCACCGCTGGGACTGGCGTCGCCTGCTAGTGCTGGACGCGTGCCCGGACACCCTGTGCGCCTCGCTGGTAGCGCTGGAGGACGCCTCTCGCTTCCGCGTGCTGGGCACAGACAGAGAGCGCTACGCCAACAACGACACCCAGTTGGCGCTGCACTCGCCTCCGACCTGCCCGCTGGAGTGGAGCGAGGACGAGGAGGAACTCGTCAATGGGGCGATGCGCCGTTTGTTGCGCCGCAACGAGTGGCTGAACCCCGGTGGGGAGAGTGAGGCGTTTCGGCTGGACTCGGTGCTGGTGACGGGCAACTGGGGCGGACGACTGGCCCAAGTGCTGCCGCCGCACTTCGAGCAACGGCGCCCGCCAGCGGTCACCACTCTCGGAGTGCTGGACGCCGCACGAATGGCGGCCGTTGAGATTCTCGTTTTCAAACGTTATTCCACATTGCTTTGCATTCGGTTTCGGTATTGTTAATTTGAAATGTCGACCTTCCCCACCGATCTTCATTTCGCTGGATCATTCCAATCAATACTAATATATAACAAATTGCTAAAATTGTCATGGAAGATCAAAATATTGAGAAAAGAACCAAAGGAATTGTAAAATGTAGGAAATCCCATAAACCTAAGTATGGGTGCAAGTGCATGGATGTGAAAGGGATACAACATACAGATACTTATACACGATACACCTATGCGCTGTCTCGCTGGTCAACATTAACATTCCCGGTCACAGCCTAGCAACTCACTTTGAGCTTTGAGCGCCTTCAGCACATTCAGACTCTTTGGAATTGGAGACTGTTTGAATGGAAATGGAGGCGTCCAACTTCCAACACCATCGCTCTGCGCCTCTCTTCTGCGCTCACCCCATCTCGTTAAGCGATTTTCATAGACTGAAGTGGAACCCTCCTTCGTACTTTTCGTTGTATGGCCTGAAGATGACTTCTACTATAAAAAAAAGTGCTAAAATGTGCGTTCTATAAAATAGTGCAAAATGACACGTTCTATTTATAAAAAAAAGCACCAGAAAAATTCACTAAGAACCATGAAAAATTTATCTGACAAACAGCTAAACGGTGAAAAAGAATATCAAAAGTCGCTTTATCTCGTCGCAAAGCGCAAAAATACACGTGAACAGGCACTCAAGTCCGGTATATATCTATGTTTGTCAGTTTCAGTGCGATAGAAAGAGAAAACTAAAGAGAGCTGTGTGCCATGGGCAGTAGCAGGGCACACAACAAAACCAAAATAAAATCACGAGTGGAATTCACAGGAGAGAAGAACGCATAGAATGGTGAAGTTGGGAGAATTGGGGGAGGAGCGGTAAAGGAAGTGTTTTCCATTTTAACATTTCCCGTCTGCGCAAGAAGTTGGGAGGGGGAGATAAAATAAAATTTAATGCCCCTTACCTCTCAGAACTTCCTCTGATTCTGAGTTTGAGACTTCTGACGAACATGCCCATCACCGAGCAGCCGCGGTCAGGCGCCGCAAAATTAGAAGGCAAGCAGATAGGTATTTGTTTTTTTTAATTTTTTCATTTTCAGGTCATTTTCGATCCAAACCAAATTTTTTCTTTTTTCAGTTCCCACTTCCTCCAACAAAGATAATAAGTGCTGCCTATGCAGAGGGTGTTGCGTCATTTTGGACTGTTTTGTGCGTGTCGCGGCCTGTTTGGGCGCCTGCCGTTGACACGAACTCTGGTCCCTCATTTGGTGGAAGCGTTGCACAATTAAACAACGAACGGAAAGAGCCGCCTCTTCAGTGCGGATCAACATTAATAAAATGTTTAAAACTGTCACTTGCATATCCATTTGAACACAATTGAAATGAAATCAGCCATGTTGAATTCCAAATATGTGGAGTATTCGCGTTTACACGGTTTCAAATTCCACTAAAAATGAGGCACTTTGCCTTTTGGCCGTCTCCTCTGAAAAGTCTTTTATGTTGAATGATCGATTTTCGATTGACTTGTTTGGCGGACTGAGACAAAGGCGTACACAAATTTGTGTCGCCAGAATCTGTTTTTGTCTGTTTGCGCGGGGAAAGAGAAGAGTCAAATCAAGTTTAATTCCCTCTCCTGTGTCACAACTACTGTTTCCGATTTGGCCATGGATTCGCATAAAAATTAATTGATAAAAATCCTGAGGTTTGAATCCATTCAAATCAAATTTAAATAACAACTAGACTTAGACTTAGAACCTACCCCATGTAAAAATTCCGATTTGTTGGGCGCCTGCCCCCAGCAGCCCAACCAACCCCAGTTTCCCATCTTTGTTGGTGGCGGCGCTCTTGCCTCTAAATTCCTGATAAAAGAGGAGAGAACGAGATGGGGTGAGCGCAGAAGAGAGGCGCAGAGCGATGG
>VAHH01000721.1:0-21763 GCA_013357305.1 Radopholus similis | reverse complement strand
TGGTCGAGTTGGGTCATGGTCGAGTTGGGTTCTGGTCGAGTTGGGTCTGGTCGAGCTGGGTCTGGTCGAGTTGGGTTGACCCCATTTTGAATGTGTATGTATTTTCCCTTTGCAGAGAGTATTCCCGCCGAACAAATGGAAATATTCTTTGCCCAATTGGTTGAGTTGTTTGCTGGCTCAATGGTGATCTTTGCCGAAACACTACTCGAAAATGATGAACGCCTTCTACGCACACTGGGCGCACTCCATACAATGCAATTTCGTCAGAGGTTTGAAGTGATGCCTGCTGCAATGCTGAACGCGGATTGTCTCAGCATTTTGCTGTTCCACAAAGTGCACTTCGATCCATTGGTACGCGTTTTTCATTATTTCCACAATTGAAATAGCGTTCGTTCCTAAAGGTACTAATCGACTGGATCAATTCAGAAATGGACTGCAGTTTTGTTTTCCTCAAGGCATTCAGTCATCGATTTGCGCAATTGCGCGCCAGAGAAGTTCGTCAGGCGTGTGACTATGTTGCTTCAATCATACGCAACAATTGCGAAGAGTTGCTTTTTTTAATTGTGCGTGAAGAATCTGACGAGAGAATGCGCTTCGATATGGATGAATTCCACGGAGAAAAAAGGGTATCGCGCAAAGTAGCCATCTCCGTCGGAGCGAGGGTGAGCACCCAATACCAAATTGGAACGTTTGAAGATTTTCCAAACAAAAATAACAAAAATCTTTTCTTGACGGCTTCCTTGCCATTTTTTAAATTTGATTTTTTTCAGAATTCGATTCACAAGCGATGTGCGGAGAAAGACCTTTCGCTAGCTGACGGCGAGACTCTCTTCCAGGCACTACTAACACTCTGTGCAGAACTCCTAAACAAGCTGCTTAAACTGGCCGAACCACTCCATTTTCCCGCCAAATCCATTAGCCAGAATCTGCATAAAATTACGCAGAACATGGAGTCAGCAGCATCCAGCACGTCATCTGGATGATGACTTGATGAAACCCCACATCCATATCTCTACGTCCAAGTGATCAAAAACCCATTAAACAATTGTTTCACTCACAGTTTGGTATGGTCCTTCCGCAAAGCTGAACGGCCTCTGAAATTGTTTTTTAGGGGACCAAAAAAGATTTTGTTTCTCACGTATAAACTGGGCGTTGGCCAATGGAATATGCGTAGTTTGGGCCAATGTTGGCGCAGGGTATCGCGAGCAATTTCGTCTAGCGTGACGAAAATGAATCGCTCGTGCACACCTGGGAAAATCGCCGTGTTGCACAGGAAGTTGAAGGACATGTTCAGTGCGTGCTGGTTCAGCATCAGTATGGCGGGTGGCTTCTCTTCCACCCCGATCTGGTGCAAAAGTGACGCAAATTCAGCAGACTGCTCGATAGAGTCCAACGAGACAGTCCACCCATGCGTTTTCACATAGAGAACCGCTGTGGTGGCAGAACGCGTTTTGCGAATCACCAATCTGAAATAACGAATCGAAATTTTTCTGCCATAAAGTCGTTTATTCGCTTTTCAGTTAACCGCGCGCGATGTCCATGTTTAAGTCAAAGATCGTATTAGATAAATTTTTTTGGTCGGATTGTGAATTTTCCGGTTGCCTGAAGGATTAAGCTCTCACACTCCGATGGTGAACCAGAACAGGTACGCTCCATAGATGAATATACGGTATAGACTGGCAGGCAGAACCAATTTCACAGCGGTGCTTGGCAGAATTAGTCGCAGATATGCCTTCGAAATGCGGCCAAACCTAAAAATCGCGGAGTTCAGAATAAAGCGGGATTATCATGTGGCGGATTATCATGTGGCATAGCATTGGATTACATACAAGATTACCCTAAGTGTGAATCTTTTTATAGTGTCGTTATCCCCATCACCTGTCTATTGTTGCTCGTGCTGGTTTGGCGAGTTTCAAGCCACTGACTTTGGAATCCATCATTTTGTTTCCATCGGCAGCAGTACTTCCATTAGGCGCATGTGTGGTTGTCGTCGTTGCTCGGACACACGCCAATCTAGAATTATTACGCGATGAAGATGGCCCATTCGTAGTCATTTTGTGATTCGGCAGGTCAGTGTTCTGGGTTGAGAGTGCGACGATAGTATTAAAGAAAATGGAACCGGCCTAAGGTTAAGAATTGAGAGTGAAATGATTGATTGTGTTCGATTGTGCTGCTCAAAGATGCTGCACATGCAACACAATTGTGGGGAAAGAAGACACACAGCAGACAGTCGTTGCGTGGGTGAAAAAACAAAACTTATTCTCGTCTGGGTCACTGCTACTGCTACTACTTCTCGATTTCAATTATGGGTTCTGATCCTCTTATTTTGTTATCACTGCACATGAAACCTGGATTCATAGATATATCACACCTACCTTTATTATAAGTATGAATTGAATTCTGTGACATATAAAATATGGTAGGTGAATATGAGCGGAGAGAAGTGAAAATGCGCAAGTGGGATCGGCATGAAGGGGATTGAGGTCGGCCTATTCATCCGCATTCGCGGACAGGGATGGATATATGTATCTTTTCCAAATTCCCAATCGGGTAACCTCGTTTTACAATATTGACCAATCCCGATCACAGCCAGCCATAAACTAAAGGTGACCCAGAAAAGGCGCGTCAATGTCGATCGAGCATTGAGTTATTTTAGAAATTTTAAGCTCAAAATTTGATTCGGTTTAGAAAATAAGAATTGTCAACAGCATTTATGATCACACGTAAAGGTTTCATTTGTCCCATTTGCAAGTTTACAACGTAGCCGATGATATGAACATGGAAGAATAGGCGTAAACAATTAAAGGACAGTTTTTAAGGATGATTAACCGAAGTACAGTGTGCGAAAAGTCAAGAATGAAGAATTACATGGAAATGGGAACGTCCGGTGGTAGCGCGTCTTCCTTCTCAAAATCCAAGTTTGATATAGCGTATAACCTCGAATATCGCGGAACCGCAAACAACGAACACCTGAACAAAAACTGTTATTCCATTATCAGTTATCACAAGAGGGAGAGAGAGAACTTTATGACTTTTGGTTTTGGATCGAGTTGGCGGATAGATCGTGTACCTATATCAATTATCAACGAACAGAAGAATACCAACCAGAAATATTGATGCAATTTTTCGTTCGAGATTAAAAATATTCTTACGAAAATTCCGATCAGCCAAGGTGCGGCCGGGTATTGGTTAGCTTGTGGCTTAAGCGATTTTTGCACATTTCCTCTGGCCACCACATTCTTGCTGAATTGTTGATTGGCCACGTTCATCCGCTGCTTAGGTGCCATTTTGCGCTTCCGGGTAGGTACTTATTTTCTGTGGGACTGTAAAATGTAAATCTGTCTAATTTTCAAAAATTAGCATAAATAAAGTATTAAGCGATTCTAACAAAATAAATAATGTGTGGTGGGGTGTTTAATTTAAATATGTATAAATTAACATAGTTTTGGGAAAACATCGAATCACTTCTTAAACCACTTTTTGCAGCAAATACATGTTCCCAAATGTGAGTCTGGATTCTGTGAACGGAATGTAGAACGCGCGGTATATAGGATGCGATTGGGCGGCTATCAGTACTTTGCGTTGGTCAATCACACGGAAAAGGTCCTGCTGCGGAGAAAAAAAGATGTGTATTAATATAAGCTCCAAAATGAAAAAGAAAATCCTGTTTCTCCATTCCCACTTTTCCGAAGCTCTCTCTCTCTATCAGTGTCGTCGTCGTGTAAAATATATACGACACGCACGCGTGCTAAAGCTACGACAGAGACAGACAAACAAGAAAATGCAGTTTGGCAAGATTGCTAATTTAAAATTATGCCGAAATATTTATATCATTCCATCCTGACTTTTGATCCACAGTAGTCAATTCGTTTTCATGTTTTGGACGTCATTTTTTCCTGCCAAATTCAACAAATTAAAAATTATTTTTGAATTTTAAACGTGCAAACAGAAAAAATTGCCTTTGTTTAATGTCCCTCATGGTGTAATAATTTCTGGTGAATTGATTATAGGCCCCAAAATGGACTTGATTCCACCAGAAGAAAATAGAATTTCCTATGTATTCAAATTTCTTCAAACAATGTCAGAAAATGAATTACGATTAAACCTCGAAAGGAGCGGGCTGGAGCCAAGGTTTCGATTTCCTTAAAACAATCATTACTTCATTACTATGGCCGAGAATAAGATATGGCCGAGAATAAGATTTTAATTCTATTGAGCTACAAAATCTTCACGAAAAAATTCAGTGGATCACGGAAACAGATGATCAAGCGGCTAAGGGATCAGCAGAGGGCTAGTCTGATTGCCCACAGGAAGGCAAATGCACAAAACTATCGCACTGAGAATCTATACGACTACTTCATTGTGCGCCGAACACCATTTTTAAGCCCTAATCATATACATTCAGGTGATGGATTTTGAATGCACTTGTGAGGAGGGCAAATACGACTATGATCATGAAATAATCGAATTTCCCGCCGTGCTCGTCAGTGTGAGACAGCGAAAGATTGTGAGTCCAATTCCCCCGAAAACCCCAATTCATCCAACTCGACAGTTATTCGTATTTTTATAAATTTCCGTTCAAATTTTTTACAGATCGATTCGTTTCGGACAATCATTCGGCCAAAATGCAACTCAAAACTGACAAGTTTCTGCACAAAATTAACCGGTGTGGTGGTTCAAATAAATTGTTTCACTAATTTTATTTGTGCGAAAAACGTAATACTAAGGCATCACACAAGAGCAAATCGATAGCGCTTCGACTTTCCCAGATGCCCTTGACATGTTTCGGGGTTGGATGTCCAAACACGGTTTGGATGGGCTGCACAATTCGGGAGGATGTCGACGTTTCTGTTACGTCACTGATGGGTGAATAGCAATATAAAAGGTGCTAATTTTTGTTTTCCATTCAAATTCCAAGTCCGTGGGATATCGCCAACTTCTTCCAATCGGATTGTCTCAAATGGAACATTTCTGTTCCGCACGATTTTCGATGTTTTCTCAACATTCGGCGTGCATTCATCAACTTTTATTGTCATGCCCGGCCCAAGAATCCCAAACCAGCCCGACTGCCCAACGTCGACTTGAGGGCAATGCTGGACAATCTAGGACTTGAGTTCGAGGGAAACGAACATTGCGGTTTGGACGATGCGGTTTTGCGAATTCAAATGGAAGTGGTCACTTCTTTCTAAATAAACTAGGGGAACATTGCACGAATCCTATTGCGA
The DNA here is from genome assembly GCA_013357305.1 of Radopholus similis. Taxonomy (NCBI): domain Eukaryota; kingdom Metazoa; phylum Nematoda; class Chromadorea; order Rhabditida; family Pratylenchidae; genus Radopholus; species Radopholus similis. The sequence continues at coordinate 16,538 of VAHH01000721.1, read as the reverse complement.
ATGATGGAGGATCGAGCTGAACTCAGGGTGAACGAGAAGCTTGTCGACGGAAAGTACTTGCAAGAATGGGTGGGATTTTGGAATTGAAAATCGATTTCAAATTGGGATAATCGTAATCATTTAATTCAGCAAAAACTTGTCTTTGATGGTTGCAACGGAGAACCCGACGAAATCGACGAGGGGGCTAAGCTTCGCTGGTGGGACAAATTGCCGTACAAACTGGTCAAGATCAGCAGGGATCAGTTCTTGGGCGAACAGTTCATGGAATGTGAGTCGTGCGACGAAGTGATTTAGTACTTGAGAGTAATGACAACCCCTCTAATCATTTTCAATTGTTCGCATTATTCCGCTTTCTCCATTAATCATCCCAGTTCAGTTGTTACTCATCAATACGTTTACAATCAGTTATTTTTGATGGATTTTCTTTTTAAAGAGTTTTGAAAATGAAAAGTACAAAAAAATTTTGACCCGAAAAGATTCATGGTTACCATTTTTGCGAAGTTAGGCTCTCGTTCTGTCTCCTCCGATCCGTCCAAATCGATCAGGAAGTCGCATTTTCCTAGTGGCCAGTATCTACTCGGCTCCTCCCTGTTCGCGTCGTTCATTTGCGTGGGCACTTGTCGCGTTTTGTCCGTCAACAGGTCATTTCCACCTCCATTGGGGAAATGTTTGGGCAGTATTCCGGTGAATTCGCTCCGCAAGAATTCCAGTTCGACTCGCCTCAATTCGCCCTGTTGACCGATCACACTCTCAGGAAGGAAGAATGATGACGGAAAGCGATGCCACTCTTTGCCTACGCACAATCTTATTGGGTCCTGCAAAACGGACAATATTATGGGTTGTAGAAAATTTGTGATTTTTCAAATAGATTTTGTAGCAGTTGAACATTAATATATTTATAAATTTGCCTGCATTTGTGCAAGATCCAGCGATGCGTTGTTTCCATACAAGTGCTCGTTGAACATTCTGTACGTGTCCACCAGCCCAGAATAGTTTCTGTGCACAGCCAATGTTCTCGAAATCGACAGGGCGATGAATAATGTGGCGATTGAGGCGGTTATCCATGTCGAAAACGGAAGAGGCCGGATAATCCGCCGCACAAGATCGAAGCCGATGCCGGCCAACAGACAAATGCATGGGTATATTGGAAACAAGAACCGTTCCTGGGAGGAAAAGGTATCAACAAAAAACAAAATAAATTTTAATTTGCATTTGATGGTACCGAGAATCATTTAGCTCTTTGCTTTTCGAAAAACTAACTTCTTTGTGTGGCTGCACAAGGAAAACTCCGATCCATGTGCACGTGGAAACAGCAATCAAAGCGAAGGGAATCCAGTTCAAAGTGCCACTCGATCTTTTCACCAATGACCAGTCTGAATTTTTTTCCTTAAACAATTCTGACATATTTTCCACATGCCATTTAGGAATTCGTTGGATGTCATCGAAAGTCCCCCTTTGCACTGTCCATCCTTGGCCATTTTGAAATTTCCATCGCTTACAAGAGAAAGGCAAATGAAGAAAAACAGAAGAATAATTGCTAGAATAGCCATAGGAAGCGCCAAATTAAAATTGAGTGCAAGATTGCGGATGTAAAAAATCACTGGCTCGACACTGAAAACGGACAGCATAAAATGATACACAAAAATTTGAAAAATAGCCATCTCCCTATTGAAGAAGGACAGTTAAAGTAGCTTACTCTACTACTATATTTCCGAAGTTACATGACAAGTAAATGTTTAAGTTTCGACTGTCCGTTCCCCCATCGTGTGTGTCCTGTGGTCACAAACACTTACCCGTAAAGGTTCGGACCGTGAGAAGAAAACACGTTGTAAAGAACGATGTTCAGAGGGGCCTAAAAATAAACAAAATTTTACCTTTTGGTAAAAAGGCAAAACATGCACAATGACAAATTTCCCGAATAGATGGGAATCGACTGCGCACAGTGCACCGAGTATGAGTGAACCAGCGATGGCCGAGTAAACGAGGAACTTGCGCGCCATTTGGCGGGGATTAACCGCCAGCATGTGGAGCAGAATCGGAAGTCCAAGAAGGGCTAGCAGAAAATTTATATGGAATGAGAGAAAATGGCACACCTGCAAAAGGCCACCCGACGAGGGCACTGAGCGCAGTCAGAAATATGGAGGCAAACCTGGCGATTATTGAAATGAAAGAAAGCATAAACATTAGTCGCTGACAATGCATCAATTTATTATTACTAAAAATATGAGGAAGTAAACCATTGTTCGCGCAGATACAGTGCAGTAGCGGCCGCATTAACGGTCATGCTGAAGGCGGAGGGCAAAAAAGCGCATGAAGCGTTGAACATTGCGGGCGAAAGAAGTGAGAAGAGCAGAAAGGCGCGCCCTGTGGAATTGCCCGCCCTTCGGCAAACACTATGGTAGAGCAGCAACTCGGACAGGAGAGACCCAACCCTAACCAAAATACACTGTTAAACGGGGAAAGCGCCGTTTCATCCGCTACCAAGATAAATTTAGAGAATTTAGAAACCCGATAAAAACGCGAATGGCGAAGAACAGCGCAACCTTGGAGGACGGCAGAAGCGCCACCAATGGCTGAGCAGGAAGGGCATAAAGCAGTACATAAAGCCAAGAACTGAAATGGGATACAATGATACTCGCATTCTAGCCGCCCTTTTGTTCGCATTGACCGGATTGCGTATGCGGGCGAATACTCCCACGTCTGAAAGCGAAATAAGTAGTCAGATTCAGACGCACATGGAGCAGTATTTGTGCCTGAAATCCTCGTCCGAACAGAACCAGATGGAGCGGCTCCCAGTAGTTGTACACTTCATCACAGTCCGAGATCACTGCCCAGAGGGAGGCGGTCAACCGGGCCGATAGTAGAATCTGTAGTGAAAATTTTCAGTCCATTAAATCTGCATAAATCGCAAATAAGCCCTAACCGAGTATTCATTTTTGGTAATGAAAAATAACATCGTTTTTTGTCTTTATACAGCGCATTACCTTAAACACAGCCGATCGAGAAAGTGTCCAATCATGGTCGTCTCCCATTTTGTCGCCGCCGGTCGATGTCGACGCATCGGAAGCAATCTCTTCATTCTCTGAAGCAGTTAGATTCGAATGCTGCAGCTGGCGCATCGAAACTCTGCTCTTGCCCTTGCGTAAGAGCAGTGAAAAATTTTTTGGCGACTTTGGCATTTTCGAAAGTGACTTTGCCAAACAATATACCTATGTAATGCAATACATATGTATATATTAAACAGTATTTGACTTGGAATTGCATTGAATGGAAAGCATTTCCATTTACTAAAATGAATCTTACTAAATAGTTTACCAATTTATTAATTTAAAGTGAAAAAGAACGAACAAGATAATAAAGTATTTTAGATGGTAGTAGGAACGTGCTTTGATGACATCACTTTGCCTTTCTCGAACTCCACAAAGTTCATGAAATCTCGCAGCTTGTTGGCACTGAAGCGGTGGACGGCACTTTCACCTTCATTTGGAGCATTCTCACCGGTATCCACATTTTCATTGAGAAATCCCTTTACAAAAAAATTGGATTATCTTGGTAATCTTACCAAAAATATTGTATTTATTTTTGCTTCAATTAATTGATGGTTCATATGTATCAGCAGAAGGGATATTTTGTGTTTGGGCACTACCTCCACAATTTTCATATCGGATTCATCTTGCGCAATGGTGGTGTCCCAGCTGGAGAAGAGAATTCGCCAGAGCCGAATCACACGTGCCGCCCCTCCAATACTGGCCTTGAGCGCGTAAAAGTTCAGAAGCGATGCCAACTCTCCATTAAGCAGCAAATAAAAGGCCATCAAGCCAAAGTGCCGTGTCGAGTGGAGAAGATCCAACTTCCCCTCCGCACAAGTTTGGTCGAATACATGTTTGCATAACTGAAAACGTAAACAGGAAATACTAAAAATATTTTTCAATTCTACTTAATATATTATCGGCCAATCCTATGTTTGGCGATTGACTGCTTAAATCGACTGACCTCAACAAAGCGTGGGCTATCCGGTTCAAAATAATGTGTCGCCCAGTCCAAAATGAATTCGTGTTCGTCTCGGCTTAATGCCTCCTTGAGTGCTTTACCACTGAATAGAGGTGGTTCATTGACCGGCCGATCGGGTTGGTCATAAAAAACGCGGTTCATTCTATCGTGCTCCTCTGGCACAGCCAATCTGAGCGTTCCATCGGTCTCGCGCACAACAACAGTGCGATCCTTGTTGGTCACGTCGTAAGTTATATCGGTGAAGATAAATTTGCTGCTGTCAAATCCTCCAATTTCCTGATCATTGGACAGTATGGTGATTGAATTTGGGCGTGGCTCTTTAAAGGGCACAAAATGCAAAAACTTGCGTGTGCGCTGTTCAAGTTTGGAGATGTACTAAAAATGGGTAATAGTGAATTCGCATTCAATTGTCATTCAGTTTCTGAGTGCACATTAATTAAAAAACAGGCCTCCTTAATCATGCTGTCCGTCATGAGTGCAAAATGCACTTTCTCACTGCGATTTGTTGGTCGGAATCGGTGAATTTTCTCAATATTGCAACCAGCGAGGCTCTTTAGCAGCTCTTGCACTCTGTTATCAACATAAAGATGCTCCAATTCAGCACCTGCCATATGAGAAGCGGGGCTAAGACAAAATAGCTAAATGATTCATGATCATGAGTGGAACGAACCTGAAGGAAGATCTGCACCATCCTGAGGTAGAAGCTTGAATAATTGGAACTTCTCTCAGTGATATTAGTCGTTTTCCGCGACGAAAAATCCACCACATTTTTAATAGTATATTTATGTATATAAATATAAATTAATTAAATTATTGGCCCTGGATTTTTTAGGCAGCAGATTGGATTTTTTTAGACAGCAAAAAATTAAGTAGTTGTTTACCAAGATGTATTATAGCTCATTCGACTCTTCTGGACGAGAGGAGTAAATGCACCAAATAGCTATCTTGGTCTCTTGGTGAAATAGGGAAAAATCAGCGCATGAATTTACCCCCGTATATCAATTTTCATACAAAATTATGGATTTTTGGTCGGGACCGAAGCAAAGATATTTGGTGCGTTTTTCAAGTATTTTTGGTGCGGAAAGCTTCATTCCCTCCAGAGTTACAAAATCTCCTCCGTCGCCCGGATGGGCGTGTACGCTTCATTCCTTTTCGAGTTTTAACGATATGAATGACTCAAATACTCTTGCTTCTATTCCTGCCCTAGTAAGATGGACAAATACAAAACTACTTGCACTTGCTTTCTTAGTTAGAGTTTTTTTAATTCTTTACGCACATATTCACGACTACTTATTTAAGGTACAAGTTTTGCATGCCTTTATCGACTATGATTGAGGCCATTGTTTTAGGTCAATTTTACTGATGTAGATTACGAAGTATTTTCGGATGCAGCTTATCTGGTTTTGCAAGGCAAATCACCGTATGTTCATGCTACGTACCGGTACATGCCATTTGTTTCCTGGATGCTGACACCAAATTATTACTTTCCTGACTTTGGTTTGTGCATATGTTCTCCATTCTAATGCAACTAATCTTTTAGGAAAATTCCTCTTTTGTGCTCTCGATATTTTTGCAGGGTGGTTTCATTTCCGCATTGCGGGGTTGGACTCGACCTCCAACGATGTGCGTATTCAGAACAGAAGCCGTTGGGCTGTGATCATTTTCTGGCTTTTTAATCCTTTTATTGCGATAATCTCTGCTCGAGGAAATGCGGATTCAATCATTTGTGCGATAATGCTTGCAACCCTTTTTTCATTTGGGAGAGCTAAACGCGATAATTTTTGGTTCATCGGAGCGGCATTTATTTACGGAGCTGGCTCAACTCTAAGGATTTTTCCGGTTCATTCATACACATAATAACAGCATAGCGAGTTTTACATTTTAAAAATTGCAGATCATTTATATGCCGTCAGTATTCCTTTCATTAGCCAGTTCTTCATCTCATATACTTCAATTTTCTCATTTCATGCGGAATATGTTAGTCAATTGGCGCGGATTCTACTTTGTTTTGGTATTTTATTTTGATGGACAGTTAGGTAATAATTTAAATTTTTTCAGCTAAGTGTTGTCTCTTTTGCACTCCCAGTTGGTTTATTTTACACTATCTATGGCAACAATTTCGTCAATGCTGCATTCCTCTACCATTTAACTCGTGTGGATATCCGTCACAATTTTTCTCCTTATTTTCTTCCACTTTACCTCACATTGGATAGCGATGGCATTGCTAAATTGATTGGACTGACTGCATTTGCACCACAAATTGGGTGTATAGTTGTGTTTGCTCTCAGGTTTGGACTAATGCTGACATAACTTTAAACAGAAATATCTCATGATTTTTGCAGGTATTCAAATGATCTTCCCTTCTGTTGGTTCCTGACAACATTCGCATTCGTCAGCTTGAATAAGGTGTTCACCTCCCAATATTTTGTTTGGTACCTCTGCTTTTTGCCTTTGCTCTCCAATAGGATCAAGGTATTAAACTTTAGCCCCTGCACAAAATTTACGATGTTCCAGATCGATTGTCACGACGTGTGCCTACTTTTCTCACTTTGGCTTCTTGGCCAGGCACTTTGGCTTCTGCCCGCATTTCTATTGGAACACCTTGGCTGTTCGAGCTTCATCTTTGTTTGGATTTCTTCGATATTGTTTTTGCTTATAAACGTTCATATCATTGGCAAATTTATTCGTGCATACGTGCCCATTGGGAAAAAACGAGTAAAGTTGCTTTAAAAATCTTTTGTACAATTTCCACTTTCTAGTACAAATATATTTTAAGTAAACTGTTCCTATCAATTTAATACTTGAAAATGCAAAATAGAAGCTCGTTACCACTTGTTATCACTTATCAGCAGTGAATAACCAAGGCTATTTTTTGTTTAGGCAACGAAAAATTTGTTTTGACCATGGTCTTTTACCTGATTGGACTGGGCCTGGGCGATGTGGAGGACATAACAGTGAAAGGACTAAATACAGTGAGTTGCTTGCAAAACGGATTTAGGGCAAACCCACTCAGTTCTCATCCGCCCGAGGAACATTTCTGCCAAATACCTTGCAGGTGCGCAGCTGCTCAAAGGTCTTATTGGAGACATTCACCAGCATTCTCTCGAATGGACTTGATCGACACAAGTTGGAAGAATTTTACGGGAAGGAGTTGCTGGATGCCGACCGAGAATTGGTTGAACAGGGCATTGGTAAAGGCACATTAGGTATTATGATAATTAATTTGCCTGCAGAAGTGATTCTGGCAGAAGCCAGAGATTCAGACGTTGCGCTTCTGGGTAAAATTTATTATTTATGATCTATTGAAACATCTAGTTTTCACTATATTAGTTGTTGGCGACCCTTTCGGCGCGACAACACACACCGATCTTGTGCTGAGGGCAAAGGAAATGGGCGTCCCTTTGAAAGTGGTAGGACCCAGGTGTTTAGGTGAGTTTGCTGGTTCTATCCCTTTTTAGATTCACAATGCATCCATCATGAATGCAGTTGGATGTTGCGGGCTGCAGGTACTTCCCTCCATTTTTCATTTGTTTTTTGATTTATCGACCCTCAGCTCTACAATTTTGGAGTGACAGTTTCCATTCCGATGTGGACTAGCGACTGGCAACCCGATTCGTTTGTGGACAAAATTTCACTGAACAGATCGAACGGGATGCACACACTTTGCCTTCTTGGTTTGTGCCACTCGCGTTTTCATCGCTCACATTTCGGACAGATATAAAAGTGAAGGAGCAGTCTGTGGAGAATCTAATGAAGTAAAGACACACGAAACCCGTCTAGAGACAGTGGTGGCAATTTTCTTTTAGGGGCAACAGAGTGTTCGAGCCTCCTCGCTTTCTCACTTGTCCGGAGGCAGCCGCACAAATTCTTAAAGCCTTAGAGCGACGAAAATCAGCCGAAAAACGTTCAGATTCCACAGCCGAGTCGCTTGACGAAATTACTCCTGTAGTTGGATTGGCTCGAATTGGATGGGCAGACCAAAAGGTAAAAACACGAGAATCCAGAGAATTGGCACAAACAGTGAATCTTAGAATAGGTAATTGTTTTAAGATAGTGTTCTGCTCTCTCAACGAGATGTGCTCTGTTGACCTGGGTGCTCCCTTGCACACGTTGATCGTGCCTGCTAGAGCGCTGCATCCAATTGAACGGGATTTGCTGCAGATGTTTGCACTTTAACTGCCTCCACCGCACCTCATTTTGTTTTATGTTTGTGAACATTAACTGTGCTTCTAAAGTTCGGTAATTTGGATGATCAGTGCGATCCATGAATGATGCCTACATATACTTATACATACATATCTAATTATTTCCAACAAAGTATCGTAAAAAGGACTAACATGGCCACCTCATTACAACGCGCCTACGTGGGCATGCAGTGCTTCTGGGGCGTGGAGTCGTCATTTGCGCGCTTGGCCGGCGTGAAAAAGACACGAGTGGGCTATGCAGGGGGCAACACCCACAGCCCAACCTACTACAACATTGGGGACCATACAGGTCGAAAATTGCAATTGGTTCTCGATGTCTCCCCCATGCTTCGAGTAGTTTCAGAGGTCACCGAACTCCAGTTCGATCCTGCCCTCTCGACATACGATGACATTTTGGACTGGTTCTTTGCGCATCACGATCCGACTCAGCGCCACAAAAAGCAATATCAATCTGCAGTGCTGTGGATAGACGAGCAGCAAAAAGAGTCGGCGGAGAGAGCGCTCGCAAAAGCAAATGAGAAGTGGGGCGGTGAAGTGCAAACCTATGTGAAGAAGTTAGACACATTCTACCAGGCGGAGGATTATCACCAGGTAAAAGGGTGAATTCGAATTTCTTGGATCGATGGTTATAACCTAAACGTTATCATCGCCGACTCAGAAATACTGGCTGCGAACTCAAAGTGCAATATTTGAAAAGGTGAACAGGTACAGGATGTATAGGAGGACTTCTTTCTTCCTTTTTGCAGCTCAGCATGACCGACTCTGAATTGGTGGACTCGCCTCTTGCCGCGAAAATCAACGCCTTTCTGGGCGGTTTCAGCGAGTTCGAGGTGCTCCGTGAGTTGCAGAGGGAATACAATTTGGCGCCGCCACTCGTCACTCTCGTCCAGTCGATTGCCCGAGCAGGTAGGTACTCCTAGTGCTGTCTTCTCGGGTATTTCGAACTATGTATCCGTTCAGGCGGCGTGGCGAATTGCCACTGATGGCGACAGTGAAGGCCGACAGAAAAATATTTAAAGGACCTTAGAATAAAAATGTGCATAATTTGTTGTAGAATGGAGATTGTGATTTTATGAAACTGGTTCAAACTGCCGTTTCCAAGTGGTAGGTGGTTTCCAGTTTTTGTCGTATGCTTTGGCATATCATCATTGCTGGGGCCGTGGTAGCACTCCGGTGCACAATTTCCGAGTTGAACGCGTCTGTGAGTCGTTTGTGAACTGAAAATGATATCTTCTCTCTCTCCATTTAAACATAAAAATTCTAAAATATTAGTTCCAAAATTGAAGTAGTCAAATTCCAATCAAATGGTTCAGAAAATTAATCTGTCGAACCTCCTTGTTCGTGCAATGCACGAAGGCCGGCCCCACTGGATGCTAACGTGCCCAGGCAGACTGCGGCCTGTGGAAAGACGGAACATATTAAAGTATTGGGTATCACAGAAGATCCTGGGAACACGTCCAAAATGTCTTCCACTACTCATCTGTCTCTGGCGTAGGCATTATTTCTCTGATTCTTTTTGAATGCCGCTCGTTGTAGTGTTCCCTACCTTATAGGCAATTCTTTGCTCTGATTCGCCACTTTGTGGTGCCAGAAGCGCATTTCCACGGTCCATTCGACGGAGCAAGCGGCACAACAGGGGGATAGCGCCCTGTGCCAGCAGGGCACGTTCGTAACCGCAATTTGCCATCCGTGTGAGGATGGTTACCAGCTGACAAAATAAAAACAGAGTGAGTGCCGAGATAATTCGGGGTAGTGGAAATTTAATCCAATAAAATTGGGTGGAATTAAATATAAATACTATAATGTCGTTTGTGCCGCCTTGTGTGTCCTGACCCCAAATCCCCATTTCCCACCTCTTCCTGGATGAACAAATTGCCGGTGCACTGTTCCCGCTGGGTCGCCTTGATCATCCGCGGAACTGCGTTGTGAATGTACAACAATTCGGTGACAGCGGCTTGATTTTGAGCGCTTAGATTTGCCAGTGCGGCCAGGCAAAGCAGTTGCGCTTCCGGCGAACTGCTGCAATCAAGCAGCTGCAGTAGACGAAGCACCAGCGGACGCAGAGATTGCAGCGAAAGGAGCACAAAACAGCGAGCGGGGGCACAGAGTTGCGCCAAACAGCCGGCGGCCTATGGAAGGGATTATTTCCGGCTGACAGTCATTTTTGTCAGAAAAATCAGTAAATTTTTAGTGGTATTTTATCGGGGGCCAAATTAAAATTTTCTTAGCGGAGATCGAAGTGATGTTTTACGCAAAATCCGGTAGGTTGGAAGCTGATTTAGTTTTATTTCACTTTATGAGTTGCCAACCAAAAGTTTATGGGTTTGACCCGCTTGAGTTTAAAATTCCGGGAACAAGGGTCCCGTTAAGGATGAAAGTGTGGTCACTTCAACGCTGCACTCCTCTTGCACATCGTCTCGTCCGAGCACTTGCACCACGCTGTCCAGTCCACCTATCTGCAAAATCGCGAGACTTTATTTGCCTTTGCCTCGACTGAACCGAAATTAGCTGAAGGCATCCCTTGGCGGTGCCGCAGAGCACAGCCATTGCTCGCAGCAACAGCACGAGTGTGCTCTGTCCAGTGAGGGGCATCGTCACCATTGCGAGCAAATTTTCCATGGCGCTGTGGCGAACTGCCTCCAGACACAATTCGTCGCCGAACAGCAGCAAGTGAATCAGTTGCTCAAGAGCGATCGGCAGCAGCCGGTCCAAATTGGTGCACTCGGACAAATATTGGCACAACACCTGGGAAAACTTATCTTCCACTACCCTAGTTGTGGGATATCTCATATTTAAACACCCACTTGGACAAACACCAGCAGCGTCTGTCCCAACATTCGCCTGACGCACACCACTAGATAGTCCTTTGGTACCTGTTGGCCATTGTTACTGGTCATGGCCTGTTCCATGTCGTGCACAGCCCTTTCCGCCAGTTCAAGTTCCGCCTTCGGCATCTGAGTGGCGCACGGACATTGTTTCACGAGGCGAATGTAAGCGTGTGTGTGCTTCAAAAGCTGTTCGTTTCCCTTGGAAATCGGTGTGGCGGACGACTGCTCCATTTTCCCGAGACTGAAGCTTTGCAGCTGTGCGTACAGCGCAGAACTTAGCCGTAATACCTGTGCTCGCGGTGACAAGTTCTACTAGCATCCACACTGTACCTGCCCAATGCTGTTCGCAGTTCGCGCGTAGCTGGGCATCAGCGGCAGGGACCTGCACAGTTGTTGTATGCGCAGGACTGGTGCCTTTGATTCTTCGTCGTCAACTGCAGAACTGCCAGCTGAGAGTGCTGCAGTTTGCCGATATGGCATTACAATTGAGGAGTTGTGCAGGTGGTGGGGAGAGCTCTCCGAACACTGGCCAGAGTCCATACTAGACTCGTCCGTGGAGCTGGGCGACGCGGCCGCAATTTTCGTTTTCTGTGTCGGTAACTTGTTCTTTGGCCTAAATGGTTTGTTCGCTGAGATTCTTGCTCGATGTTTTTATACGTCCTTAATTTTAATTCCCTTTTTCTATTTTACTTTATTTCATCGCGAAATTAGTTGTAATTCCCGTTGCTCACTCTTTGCCTCCGCCGTCATCGTTTTCTGTCTCACATTCGTTATTCACGCGAATGGAGTGCCGGAAGGCGGCGGGGCATATGATTTTACAGCTTGATTCGTATGCCTTGCGTCTATTCTTCGCACTAGCCGGCACTGTGGGTCGATTTTCTCTGCGCCGGTATCTAATGTCCGGCTGGTAGATAGGCTGCTTGCAGAGTGGTAGCTTCGCGTAGTCCATTCCATTCTCAAAATCGTGTCCTTCTATGTCCAGCCGCTCGCGCAAACTGGCCTCGTTGGGTAGCGAACGTGCGAACTTGGTCAAAGTTCCTAGTTGCTGTTCCTGTTCTTCAATTTCTGCCGGCGGCATCATCACCACCGACTGGCGATGCATCACCATTGTGCTTGACGGCATCAAACACACTGTGGAGCGATGGCGAAGTGAGGAGGACGAAGAATGTGCCTGCACCGGAGAGCGATTCACGCGCGGCAGACTAGCGCTGATCGGCTCAGTTCCTGTAGTGAGGGGTCGTCGAGTGAGCTTGCAAGATACGTCCTTCTCTGTCGCACGAAAACTAAAAATCAACAGTCAATTAAAAAAAAAGTTTCCGATGGGTCAGCCCAGAATGAACAAATTATACCGGAGAGGCACTCTGGTGGTGCCAATAGTTGTTGCATTCTTCAAGCTGCCAGTCTCTCCGCCCAACATTGGAAGCACTGACTTGGCATACAGCACGGACATGGTCTCAAGTTCGGCTCGCCAGCGTAGCTCTTCCACCCATTGGGCGAGCACGGGAGAGTCCCTTTGTTGGTGGCCTTCGTTAATCGACTGTCCTGCCTCTCCTCCATCAGATTCAGACGTGTCTTTTCCGTTATCTTCTGTTGGCGAATCCTTCCACCCTTCTGTGTTCACAACGATTGTAGAGCTGCACATCAATGTCGCTGTTCCAACGGTCCCCAACTGCAGCAAGCTGGTATTATCATTATTCTCCATTCTAATATTTAACTACCGGATGGTATTGCACCAATTGATCAGTGATCACTGATCACGCATGACAGAAAGATTTAAAAGTTAAAACGCCGCAAATTGGGCTTAAAATGCCGCAATTGTTTGAAAATATTTGGCGCCAAAACTTGAGGCTAGATTGATCGGACCGGCCTAATTCTGGTACCATTCGATTCAGCTCTTAAGCCGATTTGAATCAGCTATCATTTAATTGTCGTTTCTCTTACTTTCCATAGGACATTAGGACATTACTTTTGACCGCGGCTGCATGGATGGGCTTCAACTTTGTTCTTACTAAAATAATTGCGGCGTTTTTAATCCTCTAATTTGGCGCGAAAAAATTGTGGCGTTTTTAATCCCCACGCATTGAATAAAAATCGTTAATCGTTAGCTGCCTCGAAATTCGGTCATAGTCACACGCACGCCCGAATATTATATATAATTAGGTGTAGTAAATAGGTAAATGCAACAAAAGAAGGTGCAATTATTATCGGCGAATCGTAGAATAGTTAACCAGACCCAATCCGCCTGGAATAACCAGAGTTTTACCCTAGAATTTGGTTCGTGGGGTGCCCTTTATTTTTTTGGGGTGTCATTTGGCGGAAACATGGGAACGCACAAAAAATTTTGGTAAAAACTAAAAAGAAGACATTCCCATTCGTATTCATCAGTGACCACGGCATATCGGTGCAGAAAAGGTCGTCGCTATTAAATAAGATTGGAATGCATGAGTTGATGAGCGACGGCCGATGGGCGAATGGATGTGCTGTGCGCAAGGCAATCAATCCATTGGGCGTGATTGTGGCGGATGGGCACACTGGTTGCCAACCACCAGTGGCAGTGGTTGGTCCTCTTCTCCCTTGCTTGTAGTATGTATAGGTAATCCCCATCTCTTCGATGGCGATGGAATGCCTACGGAATTTTGGTTATGATTTCAAGGAAAAGACCGGTTGACCGCGCAATTACTACGTTGACTGATGTATGATGTTCATTGTTTATTTTTGCTGCACTGTTATTATGTTTATGTAAAAGTTATGTAAAACAAAGCCTTATAAGTCAGCTAATTTATAAAGCAATGGGATTAATTACCGACCTAATTTTGAAAAATTAGGGGGGAGAACAACAAATTAGGTCGCTTTTTTTCCAAATTAGGTCGGTGATTATACTTATCCGATTTATAAAACCTGAAAAACCAATAAAAAATCGCACACTAGTAGAAATAGAAACTGAAATCTCGTTATGTTATTTGAAATAATTTATAATCGCCAAGCAGCAAGAACAAAATTATGTGCCTAGCCGAATGGAACAAGACAATTGGTTGACCGAAGGAGATGGGATGGCTTAGGGGCGCCTCCAACTGAACCTGGGTCAATGAAGAGGTAAGCTTGCGGCATGCTGTTGCTTTATTCCCAAATCATCCACCACCAACACTGCGGCTCCTGGGTCTTGGGAAGGACTTTTGAGTGGAGCAGTTGTGCAGATGATAAATACCCATTCGTTGACCGAGAAAGCCACAACAACTAATGTTTATAAATAGTCACTTCTCTAAGCGTTGATCCCGAATACACATAGAAACTTACGAAAAACGACTCCAGTAGGTTTACTAATAACTAATAAGCTTTTTGAAAAGATTGACCTCAAAAATATTTATATTCGCGGATGAAAGTAATGTCGGGTGCCAAATTGAAAAAGGAATTACTTATTAATTATTATTGGTAGATTGATAAAACTTTGCGATTAGATTCTTGCGAATTTTGGGATTATCTAGTCAATTTTATTAGAATAGTTTTCCTGGAAAATGCAGAAACTAGCAAAAAAAAAGTTCGAAATTTAAAATTTTTTTCAAAAAATTGTGATCACTGATCAGAAGTAATGTAGGTTATTTCTTACTTCCTAATGCAAGCACATGGATGGGGAAACAGAGTTGCAGATCTGTAAAACTTGCTGAGAGTAAAATTGCTCGTTTTTTGTATACTTAAATGTTCACTTGATTCTATTTCTGATGTAATAAAAAATTCAAATTGCAAAAAACGCAGAGTTAATGGCGTAATGACTAATGACATGGCTAGTGACCGCGATTCCTCAAATCACATTTTTCGTTCCTGTTTTGCCTAAGAAAATCTTCAGAATGTTATTATTTCTAAGGTTGGAACTGTGATTTCTTGAACAAAACTGAAAAATCTTATACAAAAAGTGGTATTTAGATGTGTCAAGTCACATTGTCAACTGAATTTTACGTGATCATGTGGTTATAAAATGAACCTATTACTCTATTCATCCTCTGAATCCTTTAGTAAAGGGTCCTTTTAATACAATCTTCATTTTGTGCCTAGGACGACTTGCGGCGGTGGAATTGGATAAAAGTCCTTTGCATATTGATTGTCTGCGCTATCCAGCACTGCCAGCCGCTCCTGCTCCTTCTTCTTCTTTTCTGCCTGTTTTGTCTCATACTGTTTACGACTGAATTAAAAGAACTCAGCGCTGTAAAAGGAATTTCCTGAACCTTGCATTGAGCTCGGCAACCAATTCGTCTACTGATCTGCCGTCAGTAACCTCATCGACGGAACTCTTCACATCCGGCTTAGTGAAATGCAGATTCAGCTTGGTGACCGAGTCCAAGTTCGGCAGTTGGAACTTGGCTGCCAGGCGCAGCAGCTGTTCTTCAAACTGCTTCTTGATTTCGGGCGAACTCGCCAAAATGTCTCCACCAGCTGCCCTGTTGGAAAATAATTTTCATAGAAATTTGAACTCTGTTGGGGGGTGATAACTGATAAGTGATAACCGAAACCCAATTCCGTGTATTTATTAGTTATTATTATTATCTTATTAATAATTATTAATTGTACCTAGATTCAAAATCAGATTTCTATATGTGAGAAATTAAAATACTTTTGCTTAGCAGCAATATCGCGAATTTGTTTGAGATAAGCATTTGCCACAAGGTCCACTTCTTTATTGAAGCTGGCAGTAGTTCCAAAGCCTCTGGAGAGCAATCGACGAAGCACCATTTTTGTTTCTCTCTTTATTAGAATGAATCTGTTCAATGTAAAAATAAATTGTTACTTAACCTTTGCTACCAACTACCAAGTAGCATTAAACATTAATCAATGGGATTAATTACCGACCTAATTTGGAAAAAACGCGACCTAATTTTGAAAAATTAGGGGGGAGAACAACAAATTAGGTCGCTTTTTTTCCAAATTAGGTCGGTGATTATACTTATACGAAACATTAAACGATTAAACCCTACTGCTTTATTAACAAAAATGTATTCGTCTCAACAACACTCTCCTTTCGAAATTATTTTTCGTTAGGCCTTGGTGTTGGAAAGGGTGGTGCGACATTTGCGGACCGAGACAAAAAATCAAAACCTTTGCAAGCTTAGGTTCAAATTAAACTTTTCGGCTACACGTTATGCTTGGGCATAAGCTAAGCTTGCCTAGGCTTGGGCTAAATGACCTACTTGGCCACGCGTTAGGATCCGCAAATTCATAGTCTAGTGCCGTTGGAAAGTAGATAACATAAGTAACAAAAATAAATAAAGCAATTATCAACAAGTACCTAAATACCTATGTACAAACTACAAAGAATGAAGATCAAGGAAAATCGTAAAAATATTCTTAGAAGCGTCATACGAAATTTACCTTAACATAGTAGGTATCTGCCATTTTTAAACAAAATAATGTTATTTTTTTAAGGCAAAATATTTTTTCTGCCAACAAAAACAATTTTTTTTGCCAACAAAAAACAATTTTTTGCTAAAACTTCCATTTAGAATGT
>VAHH01000720.1:0-21778 GCA_013357305.1 Radopholus similis | reverse complement strand
AAACGATCAACGGAAGGACCTACGACACGCACCAAATTGGCGTGGGCGGCACTGCCTCGGTGAGTGGATGGGACTGAACCACAGGTTCAAAACAGTCAGGGTCAAAAGGTCAATTCAGATCAGATCAATTCAAAAACAAAATGGCTTGGAGAGTCCATTTGTTTGGTTGTTCAGGTCATTCACGCGTATTGGCGGGAGGAGAAGAAGTGCGTCGCAATCAAGGAGATCCCTTTGGAAGGCGAATCCAATGAGAGGAAAAAGGAACTGCGGGAAGCCTTCCAAAACGAAATCCAAATTCTGGGTCACTTGAACGGCGCAAATTCGGAGGGAATCATTCGTTTGATTGACCAGTGAGTTGAAATGAAATTGGATTTATTCAAACAAATCGATTCATTTTCAGCATCCAAGAGGCGAACAAGCTGACCATTGTGATGGAGCTGGGGCAACAGACTCTGAAGACGTACGTCGAAAATCTGCTGAACGAAATGCTCAGTAAGGCCAAAATGGGGAAAGACAAGCGCAAAAAGGTGAGAGCATTTGCTCAAATGATTCGGCATTCGTTCGCATCTTTAAATCTCCGTAGATTGGCTCCAAATACTTGGAGCGGATTGCACGGCTCACCGTAAAGCTCTGCGACGGCCTCAGCATTTTGCACACAGGTACGTACATATGTGGCATTAGTGCAGCTTTGACTCCGAAAGAAAGTCTTTGAATGCTCTTTGCGTCAAAATGGATCGGTGGTGCTCGGTGCAACACCTTTCTTTTGGTGTATTTGTCACACCATATCGTTGCAGTTGCCATTCACCAAGACTTGAAGCCGATAAATGTGGTCATGGTTGGTCAGCAGCCGAAGCTGGTAGACTTCGATTATTCGGATATGTTTACCGACAAGGTTGGTCGGTTGCAGTTTATTCTAAGCGTTTTTGTTCCCCAAATTGGCTTCAGGCGAAGAAATCGGTGACGCGTCAGGGTGACGAGCCATTCCACGGCACCTACCAGTACGCCAGTCCGGAGCAGCTTGGCGACCAAACAGTGGGACCACTTTCCTTAATAGAATTATAGAAAATGACAAATTTGATCCAAGATTTGATAAATTTGACGGGAAATGCCAAATTTGGATTCTTAAGCTCTTAAAAGTTAAATAAGTTAGCCGTGGCGTGGCGCCTTTCAGTTCGACACAAAAGTGGACATTTGGGCGCTGGGGGTGCTGGTGTTCCAGATGCTGTTCGGCTTCAGGGCGTTCCCCTATGAGGTGAAGGCGTTCTACTACAGGCAGGCCGCCTACCTGAACTACCAATGGGACAAGAAAGTCGCCTATCCGTCCAATGAGTTGCAAGAACTCTACAAAGCCTCGAATCCTGTGCGTTTTGAGACGCTGAAGCGCGTCATCGAGGTGGGCAAATTTGCCACATATATTTATGGCGGAAGTTCTGCCGTTTTCAGAATTGCCTGCAATTCGAACCTAGAAATCGAATGGACGCAGAACAGCTCAAAGAAATGCTGCAAATCTAACCTTTGGACAAAGTTGTGAGTCTGCCGAACCCAATTCATTGTTTTCTCCGCAAGACCACAATTAAATATATGCATTGTGGTGAATCTCTTCCCTCACTTTTTCCAAGCATTTTTTGCTCGATATTTCGCGGAAAGAACGGGAAAAGAGCCGACAACATAAAAATATTGCGCACTTCCAAAAATAACGGCAGAATGGAGAACAGGGCTGGATTTTAAGATTTTATTGCCCTGGGCACCGTTCAAAAAGTGTACCGAATAAAATAATACTTGCAAAAGGAAGTGTGAAATTGAGAGTGCAATTGGGCTGCTGGGAGTTTGGACCCCGAAAGCAGTGGAATATTTTGGCTTTTGGCAGTTATTAGCAGTGAGCGATTGGAAAGTGCAATCGACCCATTGTGTTGACCCTTTGTAGAGTGCACTTTTGCTTTGGTGCCGGGTCCAAATTCCAAATTGACGGGCACTGGCTGGCGCAGGATTTGTTTTGGCGCCGACCCGCGGTTCGCCCAAAGGGCGGAGAGAGACACGGACTGACTGTGAGGGCTGAATAAATACGGGGAATGGGACACATTCGTCGTCGGGTCCCCCAATATCCAATTCATTCACCCGAAATTGTGCATACATAGGTATTGCTCTAATACTGATTCCACTTGTTGTACATAATTTGCAAATTAATTTCGGATTATTGAAAATTTGCAAAACATTTCACAGTTCGCTCAACATCCACTTTCCCGTTTTTGGAATTAGCTGAAAGAACAGTGTGTTTTGAATTTGGGCGGATTTTAAAGTTCCAAAAGGGCCATTTCGTTCATCGGAAAAATGCATACGTTTGACGCAAATCCAAAGCGGAAAATGGACGCTTGAACAAACAAATTGCAACTATTCCTGGGAATGGGAACTCAAAAAAGCATAAGCAAATTGCATAAATTAGCCACAATTTGAGATGCTAAAATAATCATTTCGGCAAAAATGGCCAAATTAATAACGGAAATTAAATCTCCGAAAAAGTACATATTGTAAATATTCAATTTAATATTTTATTTGAAACCTTCTTCTAAGGCTATTAGCGAACTTTTTGAGAAATAATTATAGTTTAATTTTTCAAAATGCAAATTTGCATAATTTTTCGATGACCAAACACCAGCATTTTGACCAAATTTTTTCAGCAATTAAAGACCAGTTGTGCTGCAAATTTTACGATCTTGATATTTGCCCAATTAACTCACATTTTCAAAAATGTGGGTGCCAATCCACTCAAATCAATGCGGCCAACCCAAACCCAAACTCTCCATTGTTTTCCCTTCCCCCATTTGGCCCAATTCCACTGGTGCGCGTGGGAGGCCCACATTTGGGGGCCGATTTGGGCAGTCATGGGCCTAAAAACAGCAATGGATGGGTGTTCGTCTGTTGGGCACGAAGGGAGAGACAATGGGAGCGCAAAATGCGCGTGACAACACCAAAAGGGCATTGGGCCCCCAATTGATGCGAATAAAGCACACATAATACGTAAATAGAGAAAGGGGAAACGGGGAAATAACAGTTGTTTTTAGGGGCCAGATCGAGATTCTCTCCAGGAGTTTGATTGGACTTTCAGGTCTAAACTGCCGCTTCCCAATCAAACAACCCACCGCCACCACCACCCAATGTGCAAAATGACCGCGTTGCCGTTCAACTTCTGCCGCCAGCCGCCGACCGACAGAAACGTAAACAAATTGGGAAAATTTGAAAAAGGCATCAAATTTGAGACGAAATTATTTTAGAATATTTTATTTGCACTTTATCCACAAATCGTTTTTGAAAGAGTTGATTGACTACCATTGAAATTTTGGAGGAAATCCCCGGATTTGTGGACGCTTTCCTGGACTCGATGCGGAGGCAGGTGGACGAGCAGAACAGCAGAAGGGAGAGGGAGAGTTGCACTCGTCGGAACAGCAGCAGCAGAGTGAAGGTCTCTGCGGGACGCGGAATCTACGGGCCGAGAGCGCGATCAGCAGCGGCCAACAGGCGCCATTTGCCCGGCGCCAGACAAGACGGAAAGAACACCGGGTATTGGGACGCACCGGAGGAGGAAATAGAGCAATTCCGCGGGCACTTCAAGGCAATAGTGTTCGGTTCGGGGGCTCCAAACATATGCGCATGTTCAGGAATTTCTCGAGCAGTTCACCGGAGGCCATCTGAGGGCGGCCATCAAAATTCTGTTTGAACTCGCCAAGAGGGCGTGTCCGTTCATTTTGCTCGCCATTTTCTGTGAGTTCACATTTTCTGCAGTCGTTAAAATCCCCAAATTTGAGTCGTTTTCTGCTTCTGGATCTTGCCTCTGCTGCTCCCTTCCGCAACCGGCGTTTTGATCTCGAAGGTGAATAATGAAATAATGAATGGATGTTTGAATTGGCTAAAATTTGCCGATTTTACTATTCGTTTCCCGCCAAAGATTGTGGGCACAATTGTCGCAATTGGCGGCACATTGGTGGCTGCTGGGCCGGCGATGGTGCGCGGGGCTGTTGCCTTTGTTCAGCGAATTACAGCGCGCAAAAACAACGACGAAGAAGAAGGGCAATCGGTCTACGCAAAGATCGAGTAAAGCCCCGTTATTGTGTACATATACCTATTTTCAGTTCCATTGTGCTGTACATTTCTATCGCTTGTATTTTTTATTTGCTCGGCCCATCTCGTTAAAAAGGACAGACATATTTATTCATGCGTGCCAATTTTTATTCCCACAAATTTAACAACTTTTTCCCACAAATATTTCGTTCCCACAAATTATCACTTTTTTCCCACAAATTTTATTAGCTTAGCTTAAACTTAGCTTAGTAGGTTTTTATCTTAAGCCAATGCAAGCTTAGCTTAGCTTAGGCTTAGCTTAAGCTTAGCCTACGTCTAGGCAAAATTTGAATTTAAAATTCATTATACCTAACAATTTTTATTTTAACCTTAATTTTGTGGAAATAAAAGTTTAAAAATTCAAGGTATTATTCATTTATATATCTGCTTTGGATAAGCTAAGCCTAAGATTGCTTTGGATAAGCTATTCCTAAGCTAAGTTTGCTTTGGATAAGCTAAGCTAAGCTTGCTTTGGATCTATTTTGGCTTAAGGCCTAGGCAAGCTTAAGCTTATGCTTAAGCCTAGTCAAGCTTATGCGTATGCTTAAGCCTAGGCTTGCTTATGCTTAAGCTTATGTCTAAGCCTAACATGTAACCAAGTGGGCTATTTTGGCTTAAAGCCTAGGCAAGCTTAAGCTTATGCTTATGCCTAAGCTTATGTCTAAGCCTAGCATGTGGTTCTATTTGTGGGAATAAAGTGATAATTTGTGGGAGAAAAAATGTTATGCCTTTATTCATTTACATACCAATTCTTCAAAATGCACGCATTTCATTCGCTCGAAGAGCCTTCGCACTTCTCAGGCAATCGCGAACCAATGCTTCCGCTGGTCCGGTAGCTCCTCGGATTCGAAGTCCACCGCCAACACGTGGTCCCGATCGCCCAGCGGTTGCACGTACTTGTTGTGCAGCTTGGACTTGGATGGGGGCACATTTGTTCGTGCTCAGTTCCCCCACCACCACCACTCTTCCCCAGTACCTTGATTGCGAAAACATCTTCGTCTTTTCCTGCCCTGCCCAACTGCTGCTCCAAATAGAATCGATAGGCATCGCCTCCGTGCCTGACTCTCCGGTCGTCGGCAACCAGGTACGTGTAGTTGCTGGGGGCCCCGATCTAGTCTGGGGCCACCCAGCGGGCCAACTTCAGGGCCCAGGCCAGGCCCCAGGGCGCCGTTTCGTCCGGGGGCCAAGCGGACGGACCAATCTGCCGCTGTGTGTCCGCAGGGTCACCGTACCGTCGGAATGGTTCGTCAGCGTGAATTTCGCCGATTCGTTGATCGAATCTTGGTCAGCGCGCAGAATTTCTCCGAAATCGAATGCACCGACGGATGGCACTGCTCGGACGTACTTGCCCGGTTTTATCGACCGGATGGTCACCACAGCGTCTCGCACCTTCTGCAAACACGACAAAAAGCAAAAACATGTGCGAATTAATATTTTTGTGGTGTTGACTAAAACAAAAACACCAATTGAATTCGAACCGGTGAAAGTGTTGCCGAAAGGGCGTCATGAAATTGAAACAGCAGGCAAATGGCGGAGAAAGTAATGCGGATTGCGCTCATTTTGAGGAGTTTGAAAGTTTAAGAATTCCGTAAAAGTGGGGAAGAAAATTGGAAAGGGCTCAAAGAGAGAGAGTATTTGTACATTGAAATCATTTTAATGGACTTTGCATTTAAAAGCAGAAATAGAGGCGACGACAAAGTGTTTCCTAAATCAAAATGTGCTACCTCGATGAAATATCAACAAAAAATTAAAAATATGTAGAAACAATTGCCGCTTTTAAATTTGAAATAAACTTGTTTTTATTTTTTAGCAAGTTTTTTTTTTAAATTTAAATTTGCAATTTCTTGATTTTGTGAGAAACGCCTCAAATTCATATCCTTGAATATTTCGTTTTTAATGGCACTGGGAAATTGAAAGTAGAAAAAAATACAAAAAAGACCAAATAAACAAATGATCGTAGAAGGCAGGGTGGAAGAGGAGCACCTCTGGTTCATTATGGTTCATGATTGGTGAATGGGAGGGTTTATCGAGCGCGGTTTCCGCCATCGAAAATGTTTGGGTTTTCCACCTCAATCAAATTGATGTTGGTGAAGCCCATAAAAGGGAGGCCAGTCACTGTTGCTGCATCCAACACCTAATCGGCAAAAGCACTCATTCCTTTGCCTCAAGAATACTAACTCCCAATTCCATTCCAAAATGAATTCCGTTGTGCTGCTCTCGCTGTTTTCGGTGCTGTGCCTTTTCAAGGTGCGCTCAATGGAATGGACGGAGAAGGACGAGGAGGACACCATCGTAATCCCGACCAAGGTGCAGCTGGCGGCCGATTAGCTTAGCTTACGTCTAAGCCTAACGTTTTTAGCCTAAGTTTAGATGAGGCCGAGGAATAGTTAGCCAGAATTATGATACGGCAAAATCTTTCTTTCCGCTTCTTTGATGATTCAGATCTACAGGCCAGGGATAGGAAAGCAAGGATTCAGTTAAAAAATGCCTAATTCGATAAAAACGTTCAGTCTCTCTGCTACAATGGTCGACAAAATTCTTGTGATCGAGGCTAACATGGACTCGGTGCATTTGGCTCCATCGATTGAAGCAGATTCCGATGAAGAAATAGAAATGATGAGAGAAACTATGGGCGAAGAAGAGGACGATACTTTATAGACACGCAAACGCATTTGGGTATTTTTAATTTTTTGAATGTTTTGAAAAATATTTGGGAATTTAATGGCCTTGAAAAAATAACTCGGGATCCGGGATCCCGGTCAAAATCGGGATCGGGATTCAATCCCGACACTTGTCAATCCCGGAAATTCCGATCCCGAAAATCGGCCGGGATCCCGATCTCGTGCCACCCTAGTTTGAAATATTTCTCCTCCTTTTTACGATTGATTATTTGTTCATTCCCTTAAATGGAAATCGCTAAAACGTCGAAGCCTAAACGTCAAAGATAAAACAAAAATGAAATGGAGAAGCTGACTATTTTTGATGCTGCAAAATACCTAAAGGTAGTCACAATCAACACCAATATTAAAGTAGTTGGATATGACATATGATCGTAGAAGATAGGTACCTAAATGTGTTTTCTCCTTTACCTTTCCCATTGAAAAAAGTATTCAACTACTTACTATTCATTTGCACGCATAAAACGATTCCCCGATTCCCTCATTCATCAGTCATTACCTCATTACTAGAGCTGCCCTTCCACAACACAACTCTATTACCAGATAACAAATAGCCCCTTCAATGCATTATTCCCCGATGAGAGGCCGTGGTGGGCGTATTGGACGCGTGGCCCCTGTTGTGCTGCTGGTCCTATCCATTTGGTGTTTGGCGTCGCTGCACTTGGCGAGTGCCGGGCACAGTGGCAAGGGAAAGGAAGTGCAACGGGGGGAGAGGGAGTCGAGGAAAGATCGTCCGCACTCAACTCAGCAGGAAAGCGTTGATTTGCCATCGAAAAGTGAAACCAGAATTGAACACGGCCAGTCTGCTGCAGACAGCGCTAAAACTGGAGAAGCCGCAGGACGAACTCGATCCAAGTCTCGATCCGGCTCTCGGTCTGGCTCCAGATCCGGGTCTCGATCGGGATCCCGATCCGCGTCAAGATCCGCATCTCGATCTTCATCTGCGGAGGGACGTCGTGAACGACGCCCAACTGGCTCGAGAAGTACGAAGGGCGCGAGTGGCAAACAAAAGGACGATGGCGATGAAGCTACCAGCAATCTGAGAGGCCGTTCACGACGCGTGGAACGCAAAGATAAATCTCACCGCAGCTCACACTCCCGAAGCCGTTCGGCGTCCGGTAGTCGCAGTGACAATTCTCGCGGCAGCCGCTCAGCGTCGGGTGGTAGCCGTTCCTCAAAATCCGGATCCAGGTGAGCACACATCACTTGAATCATAAGGATCTGACATTGCATGGTAGCCGCGGCTCCCACAGTTCAAAATCTGGCGGCGGCAAAGAAGCTGGATCGCACCGATCGGAGCGAACTTCACATCGTCATCACAGACACAGACAGCATCGCAGGACTAGACGAGTTAAGGCAGCAAAAACTGGAGGCGACGAAAAAGCGTCTGGCTCATCATCAAGACCAGAAAACGTGGGGACGAGAATCCAGTGAACCCTCCACTAAGTCTTCTTTTTCAAGGTGCGCTCAATGGAATGGACGGAGAAGGACGAGGAGGACACCATCGTGATCCCTGCCAAAGTGCAGCTGGCGGCCGATTTGGCCGCGCTGATTGAGAAGTCGAATGACGCGCTGCAGGGCCAGCGGGAGCCGTTGGCCTGGCTGGTGCGGGAGCACAAGCGCATGAAGGCCTTCCAGCGGGACCTGCACAAGAT
Source organism: Radopholus similis (assembly GCA_013357305.1). Lineage (NCBI taxonomy): Eukaryota > Metazoa > Nematoda > Chromadorea > Rhabditida > Pratylenchidae > Radopholus > Radopholus similis. The sequence goes on along the minus strand of VAHH01000720.1, from coordinate 13,332 downwards.
GGAGCCGGAGCAGCTGCTGGAGGTGGTCCAGGCCATCCGGCGCATGAAGGAGGACCTCAGCGGCAGAAAGGTCTCCGATGACGACCAGTGGGTCGACGACGACGAGGATGACGACTGAGTACAAAAGAGTCAGTGACCAAAACAATTGGGCACTCTATGCATAATCCATGTTTTTAAACATTTTGGGGAGCAGTCAGTCGTTCAAGTTCAACTTTTTTAAATTTTTTGGGATAAACGATAAACGATAAAGCATTTAGTTCCCTCGTTTCTTGTTTGTTCTTTTTTGTATGTGAGCTGTGAGGTCACAGGGCAATGCAATGGGGAGTCGGTAAGTGCCCAGCAGTGCGGGCCTGCGGGCACTGGCATGGCAGAGAGTAGTGGACACTGGACAGGCACTTTTCAATTTCCACTTTCCAGTTTCCAGGTTTCCACTTTCTCATCTCAATCTCTATTGCTATTTTGTACATATCTAGTATCTACTAGTATCTACATATCGCATATCGGGCTTCTCAGTTCTCCACTCTCACTATTAAGAACATGCATTTTAAAAGTTATAGACTAAAACCGGTCTAACTTGGTTCGACTTTGGCCTAGCGAGCTGATGATAGGTTCAATCTATTCCTCATGGTCGATTTCCTTTATGGATTTCAATTTCCCATGGATTTGAAACCTTTAAACCGGTTATAAACAGTTTCTACGGATTTAGGATACAAGTTAACAATTCATAGTAGTCATTCGGAATCACGATTAGTACTTTTATTGCTTTTGGACTACTGGAACAAAATTTTATTTGTTTTTTTAGTGCACAAGTTTTGGCCATGACTCTTACAACTCAATTGAACGTGATCGACAACCCCCTGTTCGAGAAGTACGAGCAATTGTCTAACGATTCTTCCCAAACCGCCGATGATGAACAGCACTCGGTTGTGGCAGCGGGTGTTGGTGATCCCGCAACAGATTTCGCAAATGTCTACGCCAAGTGCTGGCCAATGCGCATGCTAAGTGCCATAAACTGGGTAAAAAAGATTCATTGCTTCAAGACACTTATGCTCAACCATTTTAGGTTCTCCTCCTTGCGCTGTTCGTTGGTTTTGCCGTGAGTGACTCTCTGTCCTTTTGGTGGGCCGGCTTTCAAGGATCAACTGTTTTCAACTCCGGTCAACTGTCTATCATAACTGGCATTCCACTATCGCTTGCCACTCTGGTGAAACTGTTCTACTGGTGTGCAAACAAGAAGACGGACAAAAGCAATGTGGCACTCGCGAGAATCATGGTAACGGAGTGACATTGGGCTTGTGGTCAGTTGGGGTTGTGGTCAGTTGAGGTGGGGCGAAAGTTAGACAAAATTTACATATTTCTATTTTTAATTTTCATTTGCCAACAGTTCTCCGAGAAGAGCGACATCTGGGCGTTCGGAGTGCTCATCTGGGAATGCTTTTCGCGAGGCGCATTGCCTTACGGTGGCGCCACAGAGTTCTGGACTGTGCTCTGCCGACTCCGAGATGACCAGGACAGCGTTGTTTGGCGCCTCGCCCGTCCCAAACACTGTCCTCCCGTACTCTAGTCAGTTGCGGCAATATTTGTTTCAACTGGGTGATCCCTCTTTGTGTAAACATTATTTTTCTCGCAGTGACCAGTTGATGCTGCGCTGTTGGCGACGGGCACCCGAGGAGCGGCCGACATTCGCCCACGCGCAAACCTTACTCGATGAACTGTTCGCCGCTCTGATTGTGCAGTGCCCGGACATTGGGTGCGAAGAGGTCACCTTCGAAGACGGGAAATAGTGTTCCATGCTTTTATCCGATTTGAAAATTTTGGTGCCGTATCTTGGACAGAAGTGCACCGAAGTCAGGCCTCTGCTCCGGTGCCTCGGTCCAGCACTGCTCCATTATCTCCCACCTGGGACGAAATTAAACGGCCAAACTACAATCGAAGTCAGAGTCCCCTTCTCCAGTGGGCGTACATTTGGTCGGGACAGCGCTGTGGCCGTGGGAGGCGATTGCCCTGCTCCAGATGGGAGAGCATCTGCTCTGGGGCGATGTCGCCGAAAGGGACTGCGCCGAAGGAGTGCATCTCGAACAGCACCACTCCCAGGGACCAACTGCAAAATGCGGAACCACTCGACAGAGTCCCAAATTTGCGCCAATTATTTGGCGCTTCCCCAATAATCTCACATGTCGCTTTTGGGGCTGAACTGGCGCCTCCTAAGGCACTCGGGCGCCAGCCATTTGACCGCAAATCGACGTCTGCCGCCGCCCATTCCCTGGTCGCACTCTTTCCAAGCAACTAAGGGGCCAATGCCTTGCGCAAAGTCCGCCACTCGATTGGACGGCTCTGCAGCTGTTTGGTGGGGCTCAAACCGTTCGCACAGTCCAAAGTCGCAAATCTGGTGAAATATTTAAATGCAAATTCAATTTATTCCTTCAAACAAAAAATGCCTTGATTTTGTTGTGCGCATCGATGAGCACATTGCGCGCGGCCAAATCGCGATGGAGCAAGTGGAGGCAGTGCAGGAAGTGCACTCCGGCACAGATCTGCCAGCAGAACATGGCGAACTGTTTGTCCGGTGGCGGGGCCCGGGTCAGCTGGCGCACATGGGCCAACAGAGTGCCTCTGGCGCAGTACTCCAGCACCAGACAGGCCCTAGGCCCTCCGCCGATGCACCCGATCAGACGTACCAAATGCTCGCAGTGGGGCAGAAAACATGTGTTGCAGGCAATTGGCAATTAGATTTTAGGCAAATTACAAAAACACGAGTGATGAAACCACATATTTTGGGCAATCTTTTCCGAAATTAATAAGTCAAGTCATTATTAAATGGCAAAGTTTGAAGGCTTTTGAGTTTCTGATTGACTTCGATGTCTTCCTTCGTTTTTTCCAACCCATTCCCACCCCACTTTTTCCGCTCACCAATTTAATTTCGCGTGCAAAATCGAATTTGGACGAGTCGCCGGCGTAGCTGGGAAGCACCTTAACCGCAACCTCGAGTGGCTCGGCTGCTTGCGTAACATTTGCGAAAACCGCGTTCGAATCAACTGACTTCTTCCCTTCGGGTACAACGAATAAATAGGCTGAACCGCGATAGACTTGCCCAAATGCGCCGTCCCCAATCAGCTCTTTGAGCGCCAATCTGTGCCAGCTGAGCGCCAGGGGATCCTCTGCCTCCGTAGGCCTAAATGAGTGGGCGCTTTGTTCGCCTTAAAATTCCCCCAAAATGCCGCCACCACAATCAGCACGGTGGAAACCACCGCGGCAACAATTGCGTACAGCGGGACGCCGACTTGTGCTGGCGGAGTTGACGGAGGTGAAATTGGCTCTGACACTAAGGGAATATTAAATTCAATCGAAATATTAATATTTAATTATTGGATCTGACATCTTTTACAATTTCATCGATTGAACACTGATCTAGCACGTTGATCAGGTCAAAATGCCCCGATCGACAAACCTTCGATGCGAATTTGAGTTCCATTTTCGAAGCTGTACTCGAAAACCTCTCTGTAGCGATCCGCGTATTTCTGGCGTGTTCGCTCGTTCAGCGCGTAAATGTGTAATTTCGCCATCCGGTCGGGCACCACCCGCGACTTCTCCACGTTGACCAGTCTCTGAAATTGCACCAAACAATATTCTCAAATTTAATTTGACTCAAAAAGCCTAAAAATTCGGAATGATTTCGGTTTTTGCCTCTTCCACGTAATCGGTGATGAAGTAGATGTGCGGTGGTCTTTTCTGGACGTAGGCATTGCCGCTGATCAAATCCGCGTCCTGGTCCAGCCTCTGGCTGAGTCGGGCGCCCAACTGGCGGGAGTAGCACCGCCACGCGGCATCTAGTGCCCCGATGCTGAACCACGGGTAAACTCCGGTCACTGCACGGAAATTTAAAATTGAATTTGGATATGCTCTAATATTTTGATCCATTGGCCAAAATAATGGCTGATTGATTTGATGTTACATACACATCCAAAATTGATTGACGATATTGACTCACCATTCTGAAGCACATTCTGCGTCCAGCTCACATTTGCAGCCAAATAGTCGCCAAATTCGTTGGAGCGATCTTCACTCACAATTTTGCACACTTTTTCTCTGTTGCCAGAGGCCATTAGATTCATTAGCGTCGGAAACAGGGTCCACACTTCCACTGTGTCACTGGGGTGCTGAACGGAAGTTTATTAAAGGGTTTCGATTATGAAAATTTCCGATTTATAAAAATATTTGGACATAGCTTGGCCATTGATGGGCCATCAGAGAAGGCCATTGGATAGAGCACCCCTTCACTCTTTTTTATCTTTGCCAGTTTCCCTTCGACTGGGCCATATGACTCATCAGTCATCAAATCCATGGCAACAGATGAGGGTCCACCGCCCCAGAACTAAATTACCGTTTTTCTGTATGCCTCCACGGGTTCACTCATGCTGCGCTTGACCGCCTCAAACTGGCTGGGGCTGACGTTGTCGGACAGCGCCACCACATAGATCAGGTGCCAGTGCGTGTTCATCAGATCCGTCACATTCTCAAAGTACGAACATAAATTATTATATTGGTTGTGTTCAAAAATGGCAAAGTAGCCTTCATATGCAACTGACTCGTTTCGATATTATTTGATTTGGGGGAGAACCTGCGGCTCGCTGACGAAGGGGACCCCGATGAGGGGACTGGTGTTGCCGCTGTTCGGCAGCAGCATTTGCACTCCGACCAGTCTGCCGAGCGTGAAGTAGTAGTAATTGGCCACTGTCTCGGCTCCTTGCGGAATGTAGAAAGTGACCTCCAAATTGTAAAAGCGCATCTCTCCTTCAAAGTTCAGGAAAGCCTGCAAAAGGCGCAGGAATTGATTGTAAATTTTTAAACATTTAAACATTCCCCCCAAAATTGCTGATTTAGTCCAGAACGGACAGATTCCAAGACCCACCTGGTCAATTTGATCGGTGACCAGGGCAACACTCAGTCGGTTCGGCTGATCCGGGGTGGAGTCACCGCCGGGGTTGTGGAAATAGTTGAATAAGGCCACTCGCCTCACCAAGTTGTACGCTGTCTGGTCCCCACATCGCGCCCCAAAACCACCTGGACAGTGAACAAGTGAACGGACAAAGAGATTCATTTAATTTGGTGATTCAAAAATCGATGATGCGCCGGAATAGGCCCCAACAAGTTCATTTTGAATAAACCCCCAAAAGGCTGCTATTCGTCATGAATTCATTCGAGACCCAATTTTAAAGGGCAGTTCGATGACCTAATTTTTGTATTCTTTTCGGAAACTGAGACTGCTCACATGGGTCCAGGGTGTTCCGTGCGATGTCGTCGAAGGCCCTCTGGCGCTCTCCAGCCAGTGCCGTCGAGTTGCGGAGCCACTTGGGGATGCCGCTGTTGGGCAGGTGGAACAGCGTGTTGAGAGGACGGGTGCGGTCCTGCTGTTCCGAAGGGGACCTGTCCAAATGGAAAATATCCATCAAATTTAATAAAAACACTGAAAAGACAATTCTTAAATAAATTAATTTTAAAGCTAAATTTTGAAGCTAAAAATTCAAATTATTTCGATTGAAAGTCCATTTTGATGCACCTGTCCAAATAGGCGAGCAGCGGTCCCAGCGGGTCCTCCGCCACGCCGGCCCGGGGGCACTCGGTCTCGTTGAGCAGACAGCGCAGCAGCAGACCAGAGTCGCTGGTCAGCGCAACCACAACGGCCAGTTGCCACTCGGCGGAGGAGGAGTTGGTCACGTCGGCTGAATAAATTAGAATGGCACCAATTAAAAATATGCAATTTTATCAGGAAAGGAATTTAATTGTATTTTTATTAATTTTACTCTTCTACCTCCTTGTGCCGTCGAAAGTGGCAATCCGGAAATGGCAAAGAGCAATAATGCCAGTGCAGACCCAGAAGCGAAAAAGCGCAACAATACATTGGCATGGTTGCCCATTCTGTCGCTGTTCAGGATCTGCTGGACCAAAACAGATAGCCCCTTGATCGACCAATCAAAAACTGCGGTAGTATTACCTATATTGGGGAAATATTTGAACGTCAAAAGACGGGGGAATCGTCCATTGATTTATGCATCATTTCCCGTTTGCCTTCACCGTTCAATTTTGGTTCGTTTCGCCTTATCAGTTATCACTGCTAATCAGAGTATAACCTTTCAGGGAATGGGTGTGGGCTGCTGTTGGTGGTGCTCTTTTATCGCTTCAGCCGGATTTGCTGGGAATTGGAACATCACGAAAGTCCCGCAAATTTGAACACTGAATGCAAAATTTCCCAGCAAATTGATTGGATGGAACCTGTGTGTCGCATGATTGGGTCACCCAATCTAGAAAATTGGGAATGTACGCGAACATTTAGACGCCCTTTTCAATGCTCTCCTCTCACAACTCACAAGATCTCTTCAAAAATTCAATTAGCCCATTGAAGATTGAAACACATCAGCGCCAAGCCAATCAAATATGCGTCGGGCGCAGCTGCCCGGAGACGGAAATTGTTCCCAGAATGTGCAACCGTAATGCCAAGCCACGAATTCATTGGCGCTCCGTTGCGCTTGATATTCGCTTATTCAATTATTCATTTTGGCATCTCACGCCTTTTTCACTCCATTTCACTTCTCAACCTGCAAAATTGAATTAATATTTATTTCCATTGGGCCCATTCGGCACGAGACCTCCTTTAGCGGCAGTTTACTTTTTTCTTCAAATAATGAACAATTCGCCGTTTTCCAACGCCTCCTCGATTCCCTCGGTTCTGGCTTCATGCGAATTTGTGGTGCTGGTGCCCGTCCCAGCGGTCGCTGTGCTCAACTGCTGGATGCTCTACCGGTCGGCACTTCTCCACCCCAATTTGAAGGTTATTTAGAGTTTCAAAACTTTGGAGTGACTTTGGAATGTTGAAAATCCACGAAATGAAGTTGGCCCAGAACACGTCAATTGATTTGAAGTGATCGAAGTACGGATCAATGGATGATCTGGACGGATCAGAAGGACTCTCGAAAGGTGGTCAATGATCATCTTTGTACTACGACTCGATTATTTTTGGCCACCACTGACTGGCGTAATCAACAATTAACAGCTCTAATCATATGCCAAACATAAAGAATTTCCACACGGAACAAAAGTATGTACATTCTACATTTGGTTGACTTAGGTCCGTAAATTCATTGCGCAAGTTTCGCCCTCCTACCCCTCTTACCCTCCCTTCCTTCTATTGATCTACTCGTTTTTTCTTTAGACCATCCTGATCGTCCAAAGTGTTGCCATTTTGTTCTACGCGATGCAGCGTCTGCTGTCCGGTCTGAACCTGTACAAGATTGCCATTGCAATTGCCGACGACACGATCACCTTCTCCAACTTGATCGGCCACTTCCTGATCATCGAAAGAACCGTGGCCACATTGTGGGCCAGAGACTACGCCAAGTGGAAGAGCCGCTGGATAAACCTGATTTGGAAGCTGGTTGTGGTGCGTCTGAAATATTAAAATATAATTTAACCAAACCCCCACTTAAAAGCTCATCATTGTGGCATTCGATTTGCTCTACCCGACTTTTAACGGAGGCACAGCAAACAGAATCGGCGCCACAGTCATTTTCACGCACATTGCCCTGCTGCTGAGCGTTGCCGAAATTGTGGCATTTTCTGCCCTCCACGTGCACAACCAAAGGAGTCTGGGCTGGGCCAACCACCCGCAGCAGTACAATTTGGGCGAACGCTATCAGGTGGGGGCTGAAGTCGGACGGGGAAATCTGACCGCATTTTAAAAATCGGTGGCGAGGAACGAGACCAAAAATGAACATTTAAAAAATATGTATTTACACACATTATGTTCATTTATACTAATGAACAGATAGACCAAATCATGCACTGCATTTACTGTTTGTTGTTGACGAAAAAGTTGTTCTTCTTGACGGCAACGGTGCCCAGGTTGGATGCCTGACTCAAATGAGAGCCATTTGGACGGGAGCCGAACCAATGCTGGAAGACTGTTCGCCGAAATTCCGCACAAATGGCCAGCAAACAGACCTTAATTCCGTTTTTAAAAGAGCAAAATCACACAAATGACAGGCAACCTCCTCGCTGTACGACAACAGCACTTGGCACAGGAACACGACCAAGTTGGTGCCCAGGCGGAACCAGGCCTCGGCAAAGTAGATGGGCGTGTACTGGACGAAAAAGTCGACCGCCATCAGCAGAAAGGGGCACACGCTGGCTATGCAGGCCACCGTGGAGACCATGTAGTCGGTCTCAGTCTCGACTCCGCTCATCGATTTGATGCAGTCTGGAATGGTTTCTGTTGAGTTGCATAGAAAATTTAACTGTTTATTAACTGGGCTTATTTAGCGTCTTTTGCGGTTTAAACCCTCGTCCCTTAAACAAGGCATGAACATCATAATTTCATAGCTCACAAATATCAACTAATTTTGGTTCATCACTCTCGACTACATGACACATGACTATGGCTGATTCTGATTGGACCCTGATGGTGTGGGCTCACATTTGTGCCAGACGAGTTTGACGAGCAGTGCGGCGTAGAGAACAATTGCCACGTAAATGAGCCATTGGGAGACGTTCAAATTGATCGGATTGCTCAGCACATCATTTGCGCTTTTGAATCCTTTGGCGATTGTGAAGCCAACTGTGAAGGCGGAGAGCCCAACTGAAAGAGCCCAGACAGCCACCGATTGCTTCAGTGCCAGTCTGAATTTGGGGGTTTTTAAATGGGCAAATTAAAGTATATTCTGTTTTTGTTTTTTTCCACCTTCGGTTGCACCATTTGATGTAGTTGATGGGGAAAAAGACGCTATGCGCTCTGTTCAAGGCCAACATGAACACGTGGAGAATCAGCGAGTAGTTCAGCACCAGAATGGGCAGTTTGACCCCGATCCACAGGGTCACGATGTTCTTTCGAGTGCACAACTGGTAGACGCCATTCACCAGACAGCAGAGATTGTACAAAAATGCGTTGACAGCCTTGAACAACATTTGCAAATGTCAAATGTAAATTACCACACAAGGTGTACAATAGGGCGAATTTGAGGTGGAGCATGTCCCTTACCTTGCTGCACATGATCTGGATGGCGCTTCTGCTGCGTGACAAGATGCAAAGCGGATGGAAGATGACCAACAGGAACAGACATGTGAGTGCATTCAGGCACACTTGCATGACCACATTCTCGAGCACGTTGTACACAGCCACCTCGTAGTCTTCGTATTCGGGCGGAGTCCAGTCAGACGAATTAGAGGACATTTGGATTTAAATTTCAACTCTCGTGAATGAATTATTTCCGACGAAACTTAAGAACTGCGAGTGCCAAAGCCATCACGGGATCACTCTCGCGACATTTCGCTTAATGAGAACTGTGGGAAAATGTTAAGGCAGCGATTCTCGGCAAAAACGTGCGAATTGATGGGCGTCAAACACCGGTAGTTTGTTTAATGGGAAAAGAGTGGAAGGAAACACTAACAAGATTTTCACTTTGGGTATGAAGAACTAATGAGAACTATGGGAACTTCGGGGAAAGGGCAATTGACGTGAAATGATTTTCTGAAAGCGAAATGCAAAGTGCAATACGCGCTCAAAATGGCGTGCAGGTCTATCGAGATCGAAGCGCTCAGAGATGCAAGGGATGCAGCCATGTGGTGCAGTTGATAAACTTGTGAGATGCACTGTTGACGTGTTGTTGTTGCCCATGTGTGTTCCGCCAATTTCGCAATTCCAGTGACCCAAGTTCAAAAAGTGCGTGATGGAGTTGGGCAGCCAGAGTCTGCAGTCGGTGGTCGCGCAAGCCAGGGGCAGAGGGGGCTTCTACAATACCCCATTTCCTTCATCCACTGCGACTTGGAGATGAAAAATGTCATGTTTTTCGGCCAAACACTGAAACTGATCGATTTTGGCGACGCAAAGCGCATTGGCGGCCGTTGCTGTTTCGGCGGTTACAGCGTTTGGATCACTTTTACTTTGCTGGCCCTTGAAATATTGGAATTCCAGGAAAGCTATGACGACCACAAATTCACCGAACTGGTAAGTGACCTGCCCTGACGGATTTTGTTGTGCGAAAGGAAATTTGGCGGAAAATGCGCAAAAGACGCCAAGTATATTATTTACTCTGATTTTATAAACGTATTTTCCTATTCGAATATTCAAATACTGCTTGTCTTTTTAGGAGAAATTCGTGAAGTTTGGGGTAAAGCCAAGGTACTCTGACGAAGAAAGACTGATTGGATTTTTAACTCAAAAAGTAAATTATCACAAGTTGATGTTTGGTGGAAATGACCAATATTTTTCCATAAGGATGGGCGAGAAACTCAGAAACCGAGTGAATACTGACTGAAGAATAGTTCTTTTGTCGTCAATTTCCATATTTCTATTTCGTCGAATTTCCCACAGAGAGACTAGCTCCGAATGTTACAAACAGACCATGAGATAATTTGAACCCATCAAACACCAAAGCTAAGGGTTTTTGTTCAAAAGTGAGTTTGTTCGTCTGCCGGGCACGAAGACCAGTCTCGTTTTGCGAAGTCTGAAACGAGCTGTTCAAACATATGGCTGATGCAAACTTTTTGAAACAGACCACAAATACTCAGTATAAAAGGAAGAAAGTGGGGAACTGAGATCAAACTGGACCTCCATTTCCATCACAAACATCACTACCAATAAGCAATATAAGCCAAAATGTTCCATCGTCCCCTGTCCTTTGTGTGGGCCCTCTTCTATTCTCCGTAACTCCGGTCTCCGCCAATCCACCACTGGACACTGCACCGACGGTTAACCTGCGCTCTCTGGGAAGTGTTGGAAACCGACGCTGCAGGGCTTCACCCAACTGGAGGCACTCACATTCAGTGAATGAACTGTGCTCAGTCTCCAAACCCCTTTGCCCCTGCGGCCGGCCTGAACTGGTCCGATGTGTCCGCCTGGAACGAACACCGGTTGCGGGACTACGTCCGAAGGGAGGTAGCCAACACTCCGAGATTTGGGCCGATCTGCGAGAACCTGACCGCCCAAATTGCGTAGGTCCTTGGTTAAACAGCACTCGAATCTCAATGCCCCAACTCGGCAGAGACCTTCCACCTGCATGACCTGGACTTTGTGTTCCGCCATCCGGACGCGGACTACAGCGCCTTCGACGAGAAGGATCTCCGAGTGCAGGCCTTCCTGCGCGAGTCCTACCGTAATTTCATCAAGACCGGGTCAGCACGGGGGCAAAATGATGGAAACAGTCCAACCAAAAATGATTCAGGAATCCGTCCACTGCCTCGCTGGATTGGCCCTTGGTGCCGAGTGCTCAGCGGCTGGTGCACGTCCAGATCGCGGAGGGACGGGCCACGTTGACGAGGCGCAATCCACTCGGCGAGGTCAACCGCCGTCGCTTCTGGGACAGCATCACAGGAAGTACCCGCAGTACGACAATGTGCGCGACCTCCCCGGCAAATGAGGGAATGGATGCGGACATTGAGCATTGTGGTAGCTTATTAATTGATTGTCAACACCAAATTTGTCGACACGCTTACGTTTGATTTGGTAAAAATATTCCTTGCATGATGACGGCTTCACCGCAAGTGCTGCGTTCACCAGCTTCTCAGCATTATTCCATTCCTTGGGGAACTGCGCAAGAGCTTTAAGTGCCGAAGAGTAGTGTTGCAGGAATCTCAGATAATCTTCCAATTGATGCTGTTCTGCGGACATGTTGTACGATTTAAACTGTTAGTATGGTAGTATCTGAACAATTGATCAAAATTCGATTGAGGATGGGCAAAGTCAAGAAGCTAAATAAGCTCATTAATCATATGAACAATTGATATGCAGAGAGAGAAAGATTGAGACCATCGGTTTTTAGGCTCTTAGAAAACCTTCAAATGTCATCGCTCACTGCAACTCTATCAGAAGAGATACATAATTAATAAGTAACGGGCAGAAAAAGGCCTTGCCTCTGTTTATCGGATGAGGACTTGAGGACGGGTCTGGGGTATCCTCCTTAGCAAAGGGAATGAGGAATGACCCATTTTGTTGGTGCTTTCATTCTCCCCACATTACACACAGTTTATTCCCCGTCAACCATAAACCTAAACCATCATTCCACTTCTGCAAGGGCACAGAGAAGAGATTAGAGATAAAGAAGCAAAATATACATTTGAAACATTCCCCGAAGAAATGCACTCCAACCTCCGAGAGCGCGAATCGGCCTTCCGGTTGTTCAAAAATATTCCCATTTTGCGATTTTAGAAAACCTTCAAATGCCATCTGTTCACTCACCAGTTTGCCTTCATTTGCGCTTGTTTGTGACCGTTTTTTGCGCATTCTCCTCAATCGGTTCACCGACGGATGCCGATTCGAATTTTCCGTGGCCGCCGCGCACTCCGGACCCGAATTTCCTCAAAGTGCCCTACGAGCTGATGCAGAGAGTGGACTCGACCTGCCAGAACATTCTCTATTTGGGCACTGCGTCTTGGGCCAGCATCTCCGACCAGTCGTTCATTGAGGTGCATTTTTATTACTAATAGTAATAATAAGATTAAAGATTGACGCCAATCAATTGCAGTGGATGGGCGAATGCATTCGGGCCTCTCGACACTACTGCTACACCGAAAAATGTCCGTTTGCCCGCACCTCCCAAAGGGACACTGTGGTCTACTACCAGCGCAGCCACCACGGTGTCTGGATCGCATTGGGTGTGCCGCGCGAGAAGCGCCCAAAATGCACGGAGCCGTTCCTCACAGGTTTGAGGCCACAATTAAACGGTGGCGGTGGGTTTTTCCCATTTTGCAGATTCGGATCTGAACAAAGTATTCGTCCAAATGGAACAGCACTTCATGCAGGTTCTTGGCTACAAAAATGGCTCAAATGCATGGGCAAACTCGAGCCAACGACTGGTGCGCACCTTTGACTTGCCCCTGCCCGCCCCTCTACCGGCCACCTTCGCCAAAATGTTCCCGGAGGAGTGCCGCTACTCCAAGTACGGATGGAACGTCAACTACAAACGAAGGCCGGATGAACGGTTCTATTGGGTACTAAACACAAAGACTTAAAGAGACTGATTTCCTAACAATTTTCAATTTTGAAGTAATCAGTCAATTCCCTAAAATGGTTCAGAACTGCAACATGACCGCAGAATCTGCGCACTATTGTGTGGAGCCGGTGGACAGGTCGCAGTACCCAAATCGCATTGAACAGGCTTTGGAAACACGCTCCATGAGTGGCTTCTACGAAATCGGGGGCATGAAGTCCGCGCACACCTTTCTCCCCGTTTGTGCACTTCCCTAGCAATGTGACCGAACTGGCACACTCTTTATTGAACATGTATGTGCGCTCACGTCCAGACGTTAGAAGGAATTTAAACTTTAAAGTAATAATTCGCATTTCGA